>SKCR01017487.1:0-51529 GCA_019454045.1 Zanthoxylum bungeanum | reverse complement strand
ATTGAGTGATTCTTACTCAAGATCCGAGATTGGCAGAGGTTGTTGGCCAAAGTCAAGATTGTGTTATATTTTACGGGATCCTAGCGCCACTAGGAAACACGGTTTCCCGAGTACTCGCATAGGGTTAGAGGCTCGACGAAAACTAGTGGAGGCAAGTATTGAATTTGCAACATTCATTCGAATACTCGCTAAACGCGCCATCTATATTTTACTCGTCATATTAATCAAAAATATTAGTTGGACTAATTTTTATGTTGTTTTAAAAATATACATATAGTTGGACTATATACAAACTCATTCATAATAGTTGATTTTATAATTGGATTATAGTAATCAATATAATGAATTAAAATGATAGTTGATTTTATAATTGGATTATAGTAATCAATATTAAAATTATAGTTGATTAAATAATTGGATATTGTAATCATTATAATAAATAGTACCTTAATAATTTGATTAAATAGTTGGACTATTGAAATCAAGAACGAATTGAAAGGTTGAATATTTAAAATATATAATCCTTGGATTAAATGTTTAAATGATTTAATTTTCAATTGGGAATTAATAATAGGTTAATTTATTTGATAAAATAACTTATTATTACTAAGCCCATAATTAAGCAAATAGTAGAGCATAAAGTCTTTGGAAGATTTATGTGATGATGACTTTAGTGCTTAATTGATACACTTATAATAAATCTATCTTTAGATTTAAAAGTATTGAAATTGCAATTAATAATTCTTGGAGAATTAATTGACTATTCTAGTAGAGAAAAGTCAAAGTTTGCAATTGGGCATGTAGCACAAGGTTGCACACGTTTCGATATTCCGAAACCCAAGGCTTGGCCAAAGGTTTGTGAAATATTGAAAAGGATAATTGACATATCCCAAAGTGACTACCATTTGGATATGGAAGACACGAAGGAATTAAAGAAAGGGCGAGGCTCTAACTTTAAAATATTTGTCAAAGTTATGTTCACTACTAGTATTAAAATTGGATTTTAAAATACTTAGTGTGGTACAAAATATATGTATTGACGTTCAGAATCCGCTGTGAGCTGGATACTGGCTTCAAGCCGAGATTTTTCTGCGATTGGGAAACGGGACGAAAGTCGCTGTTTCGACCGTAGATACCTAAGTTTAGGAACTACCCTTCGGGTGTGTACTTAAATTAGGAAATGTTATAATGTAACTAGTTTGACTAGAGACATTATCTCTATATCAGTGTTTAATCCGATGCGGATAAAACCTTTATATTCTAGAACACTAAAGTGTTTCATTATATAAAGATGATACTGAGATAAATACATTAGATGTAAATACATAATTTATATTTTGAATATAAATAAAATCTCAAACATATAAATGACAAATAAATAGCTCAAATTGATTTGATCAATAGAGACTTATTTGTGGCATTGTTGTCTGGGACACAATTAAACGAAACTCGTATATCCACACTTTTGAAGAGTGGGTACTAGGACTGATTTGACTATTCAAATAAGGTCTACGAATCTAGTTTATTAGGTTAAAAACCTAAAATACTATTTACTTGGTAATAGTAAAAGGGCCACCGATCTGTTAGCCCTATTCATGGTGAAGTAAGTGGGCCCATATCTAGCTAGGCTAAATGTGAACATGCATATTTCGTGACCTTAACGGATGTGGCATCACGTTATGGTTATGTGTTTCTTTTGAAGAACACAAATACGAAACTTTGAGTTTCGACACGAAGTATGCAAACAGATCGGCTGTAGTATTATGCCGCTGCGGTAAGACCGTATTGGTAATACTTAAGCAGTAAGTTTCATTTACGTACATGAAAGAGTACGGTATTCTTTCATATGAGGACTCCTCCCGAGACACGTCAATTGACGGTGTGCCAAACTAAAAACCAAGTTTTGTTGGACATGATTAGTTTTTTCGCGAGTCGCTCTGAGCTACTGTTTCCTTCAACAGGATATGTATTAACAGTGCAAAACTTATTTGGAATAAGGTTCCATATAAATCTGTTTGACAGATATCATATAGGATATGAACAGGAAAGAAACGGGGTTTCTCATTCTTGATAATTTGGGTATGCCAGGCATAACGTTTGGTTGATACCAAACTAAGAACCCAAATTGGATTAGTGCCAATATAGGTTATCCTAAGGGAAACCATAAGTATAGTACTTATAAATCTCACATGAGAACAATGTGATTGTTGCTCACCATGCGGTTTTCCTGAGAGGAATACCGATATGCAGTGGTCAGTGGGAGGATAGTTATACTCGATGAAAATCGGAGTAATACTATTCAAAGCACGAAGTCCTTAATAGAACACAAACAATTCATCTATGATGAATCTGTACCATTAATCTTCAAATACACAAGAAATCGGGTAGATCGGATAGAGTCAGAAAACAACCTAGGGTATGGGTTTCTGATCTAACCTCATTAAGATGTCAATCTTATGAAGGTATATCCACCGACTACGTTTTGAGGAAGTGATACGAGGTATCGACTCCCTGTTATGGCAAAGTGCCATGAGTCCGAAATGGATTCCATGTATAGCGACTATTATGGATACTAGTTGTTGTACCACAAGGCATTGTGCCTATTGGTACGTAAACGTCTTCAAGGAAGACATACATGGAAGGCAACATACCAACGTACAAAGCTGGGCTTTTGACGGAAAGGTATCGTTATCAACATTGTGTTAATAACGGTTCAATCTTTTACCTGTTGCCATGGTAAATCCATTTTAAAGATGCTTGTAGATAACTGTATATTTCATTTATGAAATATGTCAGTTACAAATCAAAATCGCTTTCCTGAAAAGGAAACCTTTTGGAGAATGTTTATAACATTCTGACGATTTTGTATAACCGACAAACAAGGTTTGCGGATTATTCGATCCATGTTTGGATCAAAGCAAGCATAAGGTTCTTGGAACTGACGTTTTGAAATAATCATAATGGTTTATGATTTAACTCAAAACGAAATGATTCTTGTGTATATAAGGAGGTTAGTGGGAGAGCGCACTGACAGTGAAATTCCCATTAAACAATTGGTGAAAGCTTGGCTTTCATGGATATTCTTTCAATAGAAATTCTCCGTAGAATTCTGGGGAGTAACAACCTTTATTCAAGGAATAGAGATCTACTGGGATAGATTTGGAGTTGTTAACACTCTCTGGGAAATTGTACATTTAAAATGTACATGTATTGGTGTCTCATACGTTTCGAGCATATGGAGTCACAATTGGGTCAATCCAAGTGATAGTCACTGGATTGAACATTAAGAACATCTGTTAGTATCTGAGAGAACTAAAGATGTTGTCTTAAACTATGGAGTAGGAGAACTTGAAGTGACTGGGATCACTACAGCAAGTTTCAAAAATAATTAACTACTGCGGTACTATAAAGTTTGAATAACGGGACAGTGAGCTGGAAATCTTCCAAGCAAGATAACTGTTGCCGAATAAACAACAATTGCGGATTATTGCTGCAGCTGAGGCAGCAATAGAAGCCATTTGGATCGAAAATAAATCTAATAAGATTAGATAAAGTTCTGTTAGCAGCTGAGCTAGGCGTCAGCATAGGCTGAGGAATTAAAGGTCTCATCGATGATCCAGATATATACTTCTATATCATCTGATTCGTTCGGATCATACATCGTGGCGATGTGATGATCGTGTAAATCGCGTCAGACGATAATTAAGCAAATCCGCTGACGAAAACCTTTCCTCAGCAATTTGAGCGAACCGTACATAGTTCAGGTGTGGGACACTTGAGTGACTGGCTATGTGCCAAGTGGGAGATTGTTGGACAAAATGACCCATAGCGTCACTATTTGCACAGATCATTGTGTTGTTGTAGCAAATTAACTATGTGACAAGGAAATTGCAATCTCATCATTTGTGATTAGATCACCATAGATATATAAATGAAGAGAGGTCCCTATGATTAGTACCTGGACTGAGAATGATATGAGTCAGTATCAGTCCCCGAAGGTTTAATCATTAAATATCCCTAGCCGTAGTATTATCGAGACTGGACATCGATAATGCGGAATAGGCTAGTATTGCACTTGTGTGCGTTGTGAGGGCACAACGGCATAGTTCTCATATATATAAGTGTTGGATACTTATGCAAGTGCGATAGGAGGTCGTGTTTCACACGATGGTACGGGAAACAGCTTCGCTCTGGATAGACCCCTCGGAATCCCATTGGTATTATGAATATGTGTCTATGGGAGGCCGAAATCAAGGTAGGTGTGTATAGTCTTAACCTGAGACTTACATCGCTAATGCTTACGACAATCGATATACTTTAGTTGAGGTCGTCTAGGACTGTAACCGGTTCTGTGTACGCCAATGCCGGGTATATTGAGAATCATAGTGTATTGGATGTGATGTCAAGACGGAAGTATCACTCCAGTCATAGTGGAGATGATGTCACGCAGGATACGGTATTAGTGCTCTTAAGAGATGCGCATCCAATCGTGATATTATGACCAGGTCATGAATATCCGATTATAGAGACTAGTTACCAGACATCCGATATGTGTTTCGGACGGGGCAGACACTTATCCAGCCCCAGCCCTAGCACGTGATTATCCGATACTAGGCCGATATGCACAATACATTAGTATACTACGCTTGATACAGATCTTAATATTCTTTAATGGATATGTCCGGAGAATTAGGTAGACTTGGTGCTTTGCTAGGAGTCGACCTTGTCTCGTAATCGGTAGAACGTAGTACTTGGTATGTACGTGATTCGGATACTCCGACGACCGTATTTACTGCCGATTATCCGGGGATCTCATGGGTCGCTTCCCGATAATCCACCGATGACGCACAACTCGCACTCTTAAAATAATCTGGGATTATAATAGAAGAGAGAGAAAATTAATCTAGGATTAATAACGGAGATATTTTATCCGGGATAAAATGTCGTCTAAAGAGAGAGAACGATTAATTCGGAATTAATCGGTAAATTAATATATTCGATATATTAGACGAAATTAGATTTCGACGCGGAATTAAAATTAGATTTTTAATTCGGGCAAACGAGTTAATTTAGAATTAATTCGTTAGCGACGTAAATAATAATTTCGCTAGGCGCAATTATTTATTTAAATTCGATTTAATTAACGTCGCGACGTAAGCTCGGTATTTCGGAAATATCGAACCCGAACGCGTGAGTGCACGTGGACCCACTATCATTTGGAAACGTGTGGGGCCCACATGACACATGTCATTCTAATGCTTTGCATGTAGATTGTGTACATTGCACTCAATGTCATTGCATGGAGTTTGAGTGTTTGACACTCTAAGCCATTGCATGTTATGTGTCATAATTTTATTATTAATTTAATGAAAATTATGGCATAAATATAAATTGATTTTTGGTAAATCAATTTTTACAACACACAATTCTATCTCTCTCAAAATCCTCTCTTCTCTCACGCCCAAAGACAGAAAAATGGACTGGTTTTGGAATCAACTTTGGCGTGAACAAAGGGAAGCCAAGAGTGGTTTCTCATGGTGAGAAATCAAGTGCTAGCACACTTACAAGTCTTGCGAAGGTGGTAGGGAGGTTCAACCATGAGCCGGGATCCATCCAACGAAGCTAGGAGCTCAATTTCTTCACTCAAATTTCTTTTGTTTGCAGTGAGCATGGACTGGTTGCAGTAAGCTTACCAAAGCAGTACGTTTTTTTAGCTTGAATCATCTCCAAATCGACATAACCGATCAATGTGAGTATTCCGCTACCTCCGTTGATGTGTTCACACATAATTTCATGTCTTGGTTTGATCTTGGGACCTTAGAATTTGCCAACAGGCCTAGCATGTGATCATCCGATACTGGATCGATGTACGCAATACTACGGTATACTACGCCTGATACAGATCTTATATTCCTATAAGAATATTTCTGGAGAATTGGGTAGGCATGGCGCTTTGCTAGAAGCCAACCTTGTCTTGT
Organism: Zanthoxylum bungeanum; assembly: GCA_019454045.1. Lineage (NCBI taxonomy): Eukaryota > Viridiplantae > Streptophyta > Magnoliopsida > Sapindales > Rutaceae > Zanthoxylum > Zanthoxylum bungeanum. The sequence continues at coordinate 45,551 of SKCR01017487.1, read as the reverse complement.
AAATCGGTAAAGACGAGTACGAGGTACGTACGTGTTCGGATTATCCGACGACCGTATTTACTGCCAAAATATCCGGAGATCTCTTGGGTCGCTTCCTGAAGATTCACCTATGATATTTGATTCGGACTTAATTAATCTTGGATTAATTGCGGAGAAACTTTATCTTGGATAAAGTGCCTTATTTAGAGAGAGAGAACGATTAATTTGGAATTAATCAGTAAGATTATTATATTCGATATAATAATTGAAATTTGATTTCGACGCGAAATTAAAATTAGATTTTTAATTCGGGCATACGAGTTAATTAAGAATTAATTCGTAAGCGACGTAAATAATAATTTCGCTAGGAGCGATTATTTATTTAAATCCGATTTAATTAACGTCGCGACGCTAGTTCGGTATTTCGGAAATATCGAACCCGAACGCGTGAGTGGACGTGGGCCCACTTTCATTGGGAAACGTGTGGGGCCCACATGACACTTGTCATTATATGCATTATTTTATTGATAAGGCATTGCATGTTAATAGTGTACAAAACACTCTAAGGCATTGCATGGTGATAGTGTGCATTTCACTCAAAGGCTTTGCATGGAGTTTGAGTGTTTGACACTCTAAGCCATTGCATGGTTTATGTCATAGATTTATTATTAATTTAATAAATTATAACATAAATATAAATTGATTTTTGGTAATACAAAGATTAATTAATTCAAGACTTTACAACCAAAAATCTCTCTTCTCTCTCAAATTGCCGTGAACACCATTGACAAGGGCAAGGAAGATTTGATCTTCCATTTCTCCATTTTTGCTAGCACAAGCAAGGGATCAAAAGGTGATAGGGAAACCATCAAAGAGCTTGGAATACAAAAGCTTGGAGCTTCAAGTCTTCTTCCTCCTCTTGGCCGAATCTTCCATCACTTGGAGCTTCTACCATTTGATCATCTTCTTCATCACAAGGCATTGTAAGTATGATTCCGCCATACTTCATGTTTAAATATATATTCTTTATAGTATTTCACATGCTTAATCTTTGTTTGGGACATATTATAGAAACCAACACTTTTATCATTTGTAATTATATTACCAAGATATATAAATGATAAAAGGTCCTTATGATTAGTTCCGGATTGAGATGATATGAGACAGTATCAATCCACGAAGGTTTAATCATTAAATATCCCTAGTCGTAGTATTATCGAGATTGGACATCGATAATGCGGAATAGACTAGTATTACACTTGTGCGCGTTGTGGGAGCATAACGGTATAGTTATCATTGACCAGCGTAAACACACACGTATAAGGCAAGCGCACGTATCGTTCAAGTAGTATAAAAATATCGATCCCACGAGAAATTAATTCCTAATATTGTTATTAATTATTGATACTATTTATTTATAGGTATCTAATTATAGGGAGAAGTGAATTGATTGCTTTTGGTTGGTTGAATGTGCTTTTGCAAAATAAAATAAAAACAGACTCAAAAGAAAATACTAAGGAAAATTAAAAGAAAAGACTCAAGGATCTAGGGTCGTGACTCCACACAATATTATTATAAAGATGAATTGATTCTCTTATCTATGTGTAATAAATCAATTTGCTAACCTGGAACATGAAAATATGCAAAAGCCTCTATCGATGGTTAGACGCAAATACCCAGTATAACCCAATTGAACCATATGTCTATGTCAACCAAATTACCTGGATTCATTAAGACCAGTTCCAATTATGGCTACCCCCGCCCGACAGGTATATGTCTATCCTGTAAGGAAATCTATTAAAGGGTTATCTATCCTCAAGGAATATTGTGGGCTATTGAATCTAAGGCTGAAACTTAAAATCCATATGTCTAGTTCATTTTAAGTTTACCAAATCAATCTTATTAATGGCCAGTTAACAAGAAGCATTAAGCTTAAGACTCAATAAACAATCTAAAGAATTACCCATAAAAAGAAAATCAATTATTAAGTGTGGATATTGTGTTTCATCACTTCCCTATAATAAAATAAAATACTGGGGATGGGGATCCACTTTTACTATTTATAATTTAGACATCTCCCTTATTATAATATAAAAATTAATCGTGATATTACCGACCAGCCATAAAGGCGGTATCCTCATTAAATTAGATTTTAATTAAGTCCGACCAGCCATAAAGGCGGTATTATTATTTGTCCATAAACCAGCAATATAGGCGGTAATTATCTGTCACCTAAAGACCGGCCATATAGGCGGTGCCACTTTATGTCAAATAAGTAAAACCAGCCATTAAGGTGGTAATCTTTTTAATTTGAATTTAATTTCTATATTATAATTAAGGGAGATTAATCTAAATTAAAATAATAAAAGCCTCACATTTCCCCAGTGGAAAATTAACTACAAAACATAAAAGAAATGAGAAGAAGAAATACTCTTATTATTACTACTGAAAAATAAAATACATAAATTAAATATTATTTATATTTACAAAAATTAGATGCAATCCTCTAAAAACAAGGAAAAACTCCCAAGGAAAGCACACCAAATGAAGTGAAAAGGAGCTGAATTTATAGGCAGTTTCGGCATCTGGCGTCGCGACGCCAACTTCCTTCTTGCGTCGCGACGCTGGCTCTGTTGACTTGGTCCACGCGGGTTGACCACGCGTGTTCTGTCAGCAAAATCTGGTGATGACAAGTGTCACGCGGTAAAGGTGGTGCAATGAGAAGACGACACGTGGCACACACTGATTGGCTGAGCTTTCGGTCCAATGAACATCTGACACGTGGCACGCGTTAGGATTGGTCCAATGAGAGATTAACACATGGCAGCATGTGATTCACCGGTAATTCGGTCCAATGAGAACTCGACATGTGGCACACACTTGCTTTGGTCAAATGAGATTTTGACACGTGGCAGACGGCGCATTTTAGCATATCTTCTGTGATGATGACACGTGGCACGGTGCAAGTTAGCAAGTCCGATTCCTTAGATTCTGACACATGTCCCTCGACGCACGTTACCATGGCTGGCGCACTTTAGGCGTCGCGACGCATAGGGTCTTGGAGTCGCGACGCGGCCAAATTTCCGAATTACCCTTTTTGCCAATTTTCACTGTTTTGCTCCAAATTACCTCCAGAATGTCCTGAAACTTTATTTATCTACAAAATAACACAAAACACATCAAAATATTCACAAAACTCAAGAAACTATACAAAATTAAATAATTCAAAAGGAAATAAACAAAAATTAACTTGTTCCGAAATAGATTTGAGATACGTCTCAGGAGTGGAAACTCCTTACACAGCTATCTCTCACCAATTTCACCTTTTTAGTCAAAATAAAAACACAAAAACGCAAAATATTATTGTAATTTTTGAAAATTTTGAAAATTTTTTTTTTGTATTTTTCGAAAAATTTTGGAATAAAAAAAAAACAACACACAAACTAAAAACAAGATACAGATCAACAAATTCACTCCCCCAAACCTAAATGAGACATTGTCCCCAATATCTTAAACAGTAGAAGAATAGTTTATAAGATAATACCTGGTTAGCTGAAATTCTACAAGAAATTAAAGGTTAAGATCCAGATTAATCAGACGCCTCTTACCACGATCGTCTTCGGACCAATTTATCTTTGAAAGGATAGGGTCAACTTGTGGTTCATAGGCTAAGAGTTGGTCTATTAGATCTGGAGGAGTTCTGGCAGTAAAGAGGAGTTCTTTCATAGGTTTTGACACGAACCCATTTCTCCGAGCATCATCAAGAAACAAACAAAGAAAATCATAAAATCTTTCAACATTGTACTGTCCAAGCGGTTTCTAGTGTATGTTCAGGTTCGCCCAAGATAGCACTATAAAAATTTCCTCCAATGTACCCAAGCCACCTGGCAAAGCAATAAAAGCATCAGCATGATTAATCATTTCTACCAATCGCCAGACATACCTGGCACGATCAGTTCCTCTCCGTTTGATGGTTCAATAAGATTTGCCTTTGCCAAAAGTTTTGGGATGATTCCCAAAACGTGACTGCCTCCCTCTTGTACAGCGTTTGAAACGATCCCCATTAGTCCAAGATTGCCTCCGCCATATACTAAGTGCATATTCCTTGCAGCTAAGACTCGACCTAATTCATGTGTTGCCTCTACGTATTGTGGCTTAGTACCAACACTAGTACCGCAAAACACACAGATGTTTTCAACTCGTCTTCTTGAAGTGGCTTCCATGTTTTACTCTGGATGTCTTCAAAAGTGCAATGATGCGTTGAATTTATAATACCTGAAAAATGGTGAGTAAAATAATAGCACTAGTACCTGCCAAATGACAATTATTAGTTAATAGTAAAATAAATCGTGATAGTCAAATAGGTTTGGATCTTGTCGGAGAAAATAAAAAGAAAACAACAAAACAAATTACAATTATTAGGAAAAGACAAAGAGATATAATATGTACAAGAATGGTAGCGGCTTGATTAACGTCTATACGTCAGGGACAAGCTTCCCATCCAATTTTCTTATAAATTGGAAAACAAGGTCTTTTTGAGTCAGATTCCCGAGACTGAAATATTATCTTTCTTTTTGAAATTGTGTATGTAATTTGCGAATGGCTGTGTGAACATATCCATTGGGATGCGTCTCAAGAGTCGAAGATATATCATCTAAAGTCTCCTTACTCAAGCCATCCCTAATGAATTTAATTTTATCTTCACGATTAGCAGACACCATTCCTAAAGAACGACAACGAATATTGCAATTCCAGCGTGCACATTTGTAACAAACACCCATTTTCTTAGCTCTATATTTCTTTGCATAGGTGCTTCTTCCAAAACCAGACAGATGTGAAATAAAAGATTCAGAAGACTCACCTACCAATCGGACCCGTTCTTCAATTACCCAACGAATATCATTAGGAACACCATGGATCGTTAGTAACCTCATCCGTTCCAAGCGAGCTTTGTAGACTTTCATCAGAGATTTTTGAGGGAGAGAAGGAAATTGCTTGTGAAGTTTTGCGAGAGTTTCTTCCATCCTGAAATGTCTTAATCTGCAAAAACTAAACACACAAAATTAAATCACACCAAATCACAATATATACACAAATTGCATGTGTTTCCTCCCTGCTAGCGCTAAGTTTAAAGTCGTCAGCTAGACTTGACTTCTTGATCGTTAGGTTGGATCTGAAAGTGTGACACTTTCTTTTTGTCGCTCCAATGATTCTCCCCAGTAGTGCTTAACACGCTGACTGTTAACCTTGAATGTTTTGTTGGTGTTGGGATCTAGTAACTCAACAGCTCCATATGGAAAAACCTGAGTGATTACAAATGGACCTAACCACCTTGATTTCAACTTTCCAGGGAAAAGTTTCAATCTTGAGTTGTACAGCAGCACATGCTGCCTTGGTTCCAACTGTATATGCACTATTTTTCGGTCATGCCATTTCTTGGTCTTTTCTTTGTACAATCTGGCATTCTCATAAGCCTGTAGGAGAAATTCCTCCAATTCGTTGAGTTGGTGAAGTCTTTTCTCTCCTGCAGCTTGTGAATCAAGATTCAACTTCTTCAGTGCCCAATACGCCTTGTGTTTAAGCTCAACTAGCTGATGACACGCTTTCCCAAACACCAATCGATATGGGGACATACCAATGGGTGAATTGTAAGCTGTTCGGTAGGCCCATAATGCATCATCTAGTTTTGTAGACCAGCCTTTCCTTGTTCATCCAACGGTTCTTTCTAAGATTCTTTTGATCACTCTGTTTGAAACCTCAACCTATCCATTTGACTGTGGATGGTAAGTAGTGGCAACTTTGTGAGTAACTACGTATTTGGATAGGAGTGCGTCAAAGTATCTGTTACAGAAATGTGTGCCACCATCACTGATGATTGCACGAGGTGTTCCGAACCGAGTGAAAATGTTATTTTTCAGGAATTTGATCACCACTTTTGAATCATTGGATGGCAGTGAAATTGCTTCGACCCATTTGGAGACGTAGTCTACAGAAACCAGGATGTATAGGTTTCTGAATGATGGAACAAAGGGTCCCATGAAATCAATACCCCATACATCGAATATTTCCACTTCTAGAATATTTTACAATGGTCCTTCATTTCTCCATGAAATATTCCCCGTTTTCTGGCACCTGTCACATTAAAGAGCAAAAAGATAAGCATCTTTAAAAAGAGTGGGCCAGAACAAACCTGATTGTACGACTTTGGCTGCAGTTTTTTTTCCGCTGAAGTGTCCGCCATATGGTGATGAATGACAGTGCTGTAAAACACTATTGACTTCCTCCTGTGGAACACACCGTCTCAATAATTGATCAACACACCGTTTGAACAGGTACGGCTCATCCCAGACATAGTTCTTGACTTCTTTGAAGAATTTCTTCCGTTGCTGAGTTATCCATTCCAACGGCCATTTTCCTGACACAATGTAGTTGACATAATCAGCATACCAAGGGGTATCTTGCTGTTTCATGGCAAACAACTGTTCATCTGGAAAATTTTCTTTGATTGAAAGATCTTTGTCAGCTGTTTCTCCATTCTCGAGCCTCGATAGATGATTTGCCACCTAATTCTCTGTCCATTTCCTGTCTCGAATCTCCACGTCAAATTCTTGCAGAAGAAGTATCCAACAGATCAATATGGGTTTGGCATCTTTCTTCGTGATCAAGTATTTGATTACTGAATGATCTGTGTAGACCACCACTTTGGGACCCAGCAGCTAGGAGCGGAATTTTTCAAAAGCGTACACAACTGCGAGCAACTCTTTTTCAGTGGTTGTGTAGTTGAGTTGAGCTTCATTCAGAGTTCTACTGGAGTAGTAAATGCTGTGGAAAATCTTTGTTTTGCGTTGTCCGAAAACTGCACCTATAGCAAAATCACTAGCATCACACATTACTTCAAATGGAAGGGTTCAGTCTGGTGCTACAATGATGGGTGCAGAAATAAGCTTTTGTTTTAAGATCTCAAAAGCTTCCTGGCATTCTTTGGTGAAGTTGAAAGGCACATCCTTCTCCAGAAAACATTGCACAGAGGTTTAGCAATCTTGGAAAAGTCTTTGATAAATTTCCTGTAAGAACCTGCATGTCTGAGAAAGCTCTAAATCCCTTTGAAAAATGTCGGCGGAGGTAGTTTTTCAATTGTTTCAATCTTTACTTTGTCTACCTCGATTCCTTTTTGTGAGATCTGGTGTCCAAGAACAATGCCCTTTTGTACCTTGAAATCCCATTTCTCCCAATTGAGCACCAGGTTTGTATCTTCAATCCTTTGTAACACCTGTTGCAAATTTTGCAAGCAGTGGTCAAAAGAATCTCCAATCACAGAAAAGTCATCCATAAAAACCTCCATACTCTGCTCTAGCATGTCTGAGAAGATGGCCATCATGCAACGCTGAAATGTAGCAGGGGCATTACATAATCCAAATGGCATCATGCGGAAAGCAAAAGTACCGTAGGGACATGTAAAGGTAGTTTTCTCCTGTTCTTCTGGTACGATGGCAATCTGATTGTACCCTGAATATCCATCCAGAAAGCAATAGAACTCATGTCCTGCCAGTCTGTCTAACATTTGGTCAATGAATGGTAGCGGAAAATGGTCATTTCTCGTGGCTTTTTTCAGCTTCCTGTAATCCATGCATACTCTCCATCCAATCACCGTTCTTGTTGGGATTAGCTCGTTCAGCTTCCTGTAATCCATGTACTCATCATTCATCAGAATCTTGTGCATGCAAAATGTGGACTAATGCCTCGAATGTCTGCTATAGTCCAGCCAATGGCTCTTTTGTGCTCTCGTAATACTCTCATTAAATTTTCTTCCTGCTCCAATGTTAGTGAAGAAGAAATAATAACAGGTAATTCAGAAGAGTTTCCAAGAAATGCATACCTGAGATGGCTCGGAAGTAACCTCAGCTCCAACTGTAGTGGTTGTTCAATCGAAGGCTTGATTCGATCTTTCTTTGGCATTTCAAAGCTTTTAACTGGTGGTGTTGATTTGAATCGGAATGGTTTGTCAAGGTAATTGACCAGGATTTCAGCATATAGCTCGATGTCAGTCATGTTGGTGATGCAAGCTTCGAGTGTATCTGTGGGATTTGGCTCAGTATCCTGAACGATACTATCAACAACATCAACTTTGAAGCATTCTTCTTCATTTTCATCACTCGAGAATTTCATGGCTTTGAAAACATTAAAGGTAACTTCTTGGTCATGTACTTTCATGGTCAGTTCTCCTTTTTGCACATCAATGACAGATTTACCTGTAGCCAAGAATGGTCTCCCAAGAATGATAGGTACTTCTTTGTCTTCTTCCATGTCAAGGATGATGAAATCTGCAGGGAGAATTAGTTTGTCAACTTTGACCAGCACATCTTCAACAACACCTCTTCGAAATGCTAGTGTTCGATCATGAAGTTGCAACGAGACTGAGGTAGGCATTGCTTCTCCAATCTGTGGTTTCCTGTAAATAGAAAAAGGCATCAAGTTAACACTAGCACCTAAATCACATAAAGCCTTACCGATATAATGTTCTCCAATGGTACATTGGACAGTGAAACTGGCAGGATCTTTCAACTTAGGGGGAAGTTTCCTCTGAATAATGGCACTGCATTCTTCTGTCAGTGCTACTGTCTCGTAGTCTCCCAATCTTCATTTTCGTGAAAGAATGTCTTTCATGAATTTTACATAGCTGGGCATTTCTTCCAAGGCTTCTGCAAATGGAATGTTGATGTGAAGCTTTTTGAACACCTCCAGGAATCGAGCAAACTGCTTGTCCAGTTTTTTTCTGAAGTCGTTGAGGAAAATGTGGAGGTGGAATGATCTATTATTTTTCCTTTGCTTCTTTTTCCTCCATCTGTGGAACTGCATCTTTTGGAACTTCCTCAATTGTTGCATTGATTCCAACATCTTTGTTGATCTCAGTACCACTATTTAAGGTAATGGCTTGACATTGCTCATTCCCTCGGTTCCTTGGATTTGGTTCTGTGTTGCTGGGAAAATTACCTGGCGGTCTGTAACTCTGAGCATTGGCCAGTTGTCCGATTTGATTCTCCTGTGCTTTGATGGAAGCTGATTGGCTCTGAAACATAGCATCGTTTTTTTAACTAATTCAGCACTTCTGCTATTCCTGGTTCATTTGCCTGCTCTTGGCCTTTGTTCTGTTGTTAGAATCCATATGGTGGATAGTTCTACTATTGGAATCCAGGTGGTGGATTATTTTTTTGCCTTGAATTGTTGCTCCATGAAAAATTAGGATGATTCCTCCACCCTGGGTTGTAGGTGTTGGAATATGGATTGTTCCCCTGTCTGTTGAAATTGTTGACATAATTCACCGTCTCTTCAAGTTGGTTTGGTTCTGGTGCTCCTCCATATGGTGAACTTGTGGATCTAGTGGTAAAAGTCTCCATGAATTTGCATATCTGATCCAGCTTGGCGTTGACTGCTGTATTGGCTCCACTTTCATAAATTCCTGCAATTCTTTGGATCATGCTCATTTCTGTTGGCCACAAGGAATTGTTGTTGGCCATTTCTTCGATTAGGTCCCAGGCTTGATCTTCTCCTTTTGCCATTAAAGCTCCTCCAGCAGCAGCATCGATTGTGGTTCTCATTATTCCAGAAAGTCCATTATAGAATGTTTGGACTTGAAGCCATTTTGGAATCTCATGGTGAGGACATTTCCAGAGCAAATCTTTGTACCTTTCCCAAGCTTCGTAGAGAGTTTCTGAGTCTTGTTGTACAAAGGATGTGATGTCATTCCTCAGTTTTCCAGTTCTGGCTGGTGGAAAGTACTTTGCAAGAAATTTGGTGGCTAAATTGTTCCAAGTTGTGATAGAACCTGCTGGTAGTGAATGTAGCCAAACTTTAGCTCTGTCCTTCAAGGAGTATGGGAAAACACGCAATCTCATTGCTTCTTCAGCTTCTCGGTTGTAATTGAAAGTGCCGTAAACTTCCAGGAAGTTACTGATGTGGGCATTAGGATCTTCAGTTGCATTCCCCCCAAATTGAACTGACTGATGAATCATCTGAATGCATGTTTTGATGTCACCCGCATTTGCTGGTAAGAGAGGAAGTACAATACAAGAAATGAGTCTGTCAACCACCGGAATGGTTCTGTCTCGAATGGGAATTGGTGGTGCAACCTCCAAAGGTTCAGGTTCCATGTTGACTAAAGCTTCTTGGCCTTCTCGCCTTTCCCTTCTCAACTGTCTGATGGTTCTTTCAATTTCCGGGTCAAGAGGTCGAAGTTTAAAGCTTCTGGTTCGTCTCATGAAGTTTCTAAGAACCTGAAACACAAGAAAACAAAAACAATAAGTAAAAAGAAAATTAGATACAAGTAAAGGTATCTAACCTTAAAACTGATAGTGAAAGATAAATAAGTCCCCGACAACGGCGCCAAAAACTTGACAGGTGCTTACACACGCGTATAACGCAAGCGCACGTATCGTTCAAGTAGTATAAAAAGTATCGATCCCTCGAGGACTTAAAACCTAAGCTATTAATTTTATGAGGTCAAATGATTACTAGTATCTAACAGGTTGTTCGATTGATTTGAAATGGTGACGATTCTAAATTTAAAAACAAGTAAATAAAATTGTTCGAAAGTAGGTTTAAGAAAATTCAATATTAAAAACTATCTAGGGTTTTGATTTCTTCCAATATCTAGGGTTGTGATTTATTAACCTGGAACACTAAATTATGTGAAAGCCTCTGTCGATGATCAGACGTAAATACCCAGTTTAACCCAATTGAACCATATGTCTATGTCAACCAAATTATCTGGATTCATTAAGTTTAAGTTCCAATTATGGTTACCCCCGCCCGACAGGTATATGTCTATCATGTAAGGAAATCTATTAAATAGTTATCTATCCTCAAGGAAGATCGTGGGCTATTGAGTCTAAGGTCTTAAACTTAAAATCCCTATGTCTAGTTCATTTTAAGTTTACCTAGTCAATTTTATTAGTGGCCAGTTAATAAAAAACATTAAGATTAAGACTCAATAAATAAATCTTTATATTACCCAAACTATAATCCAACCCCTTATAAACCGGTGATATTAGATTTCATCACAACCCTAGATAACTAACTTAGTTACAACACATAGCTAGGGCTGGTAAAAATTTAAAAGACATACAGTAAAATTACTAAAAAGTAAATGCGGAAAAATAAATGCTATAAAATAAAATGCTAAGGTAAAATGAATTAACTTCTACTATTTACTATTTAGATATCTCCCATAATATAATATATATACTTGTGATAATTTTACCAACCAGCCATATAGGCGGTAACCTGATTAAGTCAAATTAAGTCCAATCAGCCATTAAGGCGGTAATATTTGTCCATAAACCAGCCATAAAGGCAGAACCAAAATAAACCTGCCATATAGGCGGTAAGAAAATTTAATTACCAACCGACCAATCTGGCGGTATCCTCATTAAGTCAGGTTTAACCAGATTAAAATGAATAACCAACCGACCAATATGGCGGTATCCTAATTAAGTCAATATTTTAAATAGTTAATATATTATATTTAAGGGAGATTAATATAAATAGCAATAGTAAAAGAATTACCTTTCACCTTAGCAGGGGGAAGTTACCTCCTCATAGTGAATAGTAGAAACTGTAAAAAGTAAAGAAAGTAAATTACTATTATTAAAGAACGTAATTAAAATTAATTACAAAACTGAAATTAGAAGAAACTAAAAAGAGAACTCATTATTTACATGAGAGAATTTAGAGAGAATGGTACATCTAAAACTGAAATCTCGAGCTCAATTTATAGACCCCGGTAGGCCTCGCGACGCCAGCATTTTTTGGCGTGGCATGCTGAGGGCTTGACATGTGGCAATTCAGATAAGAAGATAAGTCGACACATGGCGAGGCGGCTAACAACTCAATTATTATGCTGACTTGGCACTGACGTGGCGATGACGACTGTCGGCACCATAAGATTGCGACACGTGGCACTTCGTGATTGGCTGATGATGACGTGGCGGTGATGTGGCACATTGACTCGGTCAACTGATGATATGGACGATGACGTGGAGTGACACGTGGCACACAGGGCAATGGCGATTTTCGGCACCGTATGATGATGACACATGGCATGGCACACGTTAGCATATCGGTTGTGATGGTGAAACGTGGCACGACGCACGTTAGCAAAGTCAAACTTCTCTGATTCTGAATTGTGGACCCGCCGCACGTTAGCATGGACCCGATGCACGTTAGGCGCCATGACGCCAAAGGCTTGCGCGTCGCGACGCACCAAAATTACCAAAATGCCCTTTTTCCAATTTTCACTGTTTTGGTCCAAATCACCTCCAGAATGTCCTGAAACTTTATTTATCTACAAAATAACACAAAAAACATCAAAATATTCACAAGACTCAAGAATCTATACAAAATATTAGGTTAAATGAGTGGAAATAGTGATATAATTACCACTCATCATATTATATAGTTAGACTATAGTAATCATTATATTTAATAGTACCTAAAATCGTTGATTTGATAGTTAGACTATTGGAATCAAGATAAATGAAAGATAAGCATTTAGAACATAATCTTGGGAGAAAATGTTTTTTAAACAACTTTAATTTTCAGATTGGGAATAAAATCTCAGGATAGTCCTGGGGACCGAGAAGTTACTTTATTTGATAGAGTGACGTCTCGAGCCTAAGCCCGGAGTTGAGCAAATAGTAAAACATGATATTTGGAATATTCATGTGATGATAACTTTAGTGCTTAATCTGTTATGCATGCCACAAAGACTCCTTAATTTCTTAGTCTGAACTAGTTTGACTAGAAACATTATCTCTATATCAGGGTTTAACCCGTTGCGGGTATACCTTTATATTCTAGAACACTAAAGTGTTTTATTTTATAAAGATGATATTGAGAAAAACACATTAGATTTGAATAAAAGTATTTATATTTTGAATATAAATAAATCTCAAACATTTAACATGACAAACAAATAGCTCAAAGTGAATTAATCAGATGAGACTTATTTGTGGCATTGTTGTCTGGGACACAATTAACAAGACTCGTATATCCACACTTTCGAAGAGTGGATACTAGGACAAATTTGATTCTATTCAAAAAATGTCTACGAATCTAGTTTATTAGGCAAGGTGCCTGAAATACTTTTTACTTGGTAAAAGTGCAAATGCCACCGATCTGTTAGCCCTCGTTTATAGTGACGTAAGTGGGCCCATGTCTAGTTAGGCTAGAGGTGGATATGAATACTTCGAAACCTTTATGGATGTGGCATCGCGTTATGGTTATGTGCTTCTTGTGAAACACGGATCGGAAAATTTTGATGAATTCGAAGAGTTTCGACATAAAGTAGATAGACATACCGGCTAAAGTATTAAGACCGTCACGGTTAGACCATGATGGAAAATACTTAAGCAATAAGTTTCTCAAAAACTTGAAAGAGTATAGTATTCTTTCAATGAGGACTCCTCCCGGAACACGTCAATTTGACAGTTTGTCCAAACGGAGAAACCAAATTTTGTTGGACATGATAAGGTTAATCATGAGTCACTCTGAGCTACCATTTCCTTCAAAGAACACACATTAATCAGTGCAAAACTTATTTTGAATAAGGTTCCATAAAAATCTGTTTGACAGATTTCATATTAGATATGAACAGGAAAGAAATTGGGTTTTCTCATTCTTGAAAATTTGGGAATGCTGGGCATATGTTTGGATGATACCAAACTAGAACCCAAATCGGATAACCTAGGGTAACCAAAGTATAGTACTTATACAACTCACATGAGAACAATTTAATTGTTGCTCACCATTCAGTTTTCCTAAGAGGAATACCGATATGTAGTGGTATGTGGGAGGAATGTAAAACTCGATAAAAATTGGAGTATTACTATTCCAGGCACCGATTCCTTAATAGAACACAAATAGTTCATCAAGGATGAAACTATACCAATAATCTTCGAATAAACAAGAACCGCGATAGTCGGAGAGAGTCAGAAAACAACCTGAGAGGTATGGGTTTCTAATCTCACCTCATAAAGATGTCAATCTTATTGAGGAATACGAAATGACTACGTATGAGGAAGTGATACAAGGTATCGACTCCCTATTATGGCAAAGTGCCATGAAGTCCGAAATGGATTCCATGTATACCAACCGAGTTTAGACACTGGTTGTTGTACCGGAAGGCATTGTGCCTATTGGTACTATATAAGTCTTCAAGGAAGACATACATGGAAGGCAATATACTGGGCCTGTAGCAAAAATGTATCGTTATCAATATTGTGTCGATTACGATGAAATCTTTTACTCATTGCCATGGTTAAATCCATTTGGATAATGCTTGCTAATGCTGCATGTTTCATTTATGAAATATGCCAGCTGAACGTCAAAATCACTTTCCTTAAACGGAAACCTTTTGGAGGATGTTTACAACATCCTGACAATTTTGTCGTACCTAAATAAGCAAACAAGGTTTGCAAGTTAATTCGATCCATTTATGGATTGAAGCAAGCATTGCGTTCTTGGAACTATCGTTTTGATGTAATCATAATAGTATATGATTTAATTCTAAACGAAAATAATTCTTGTGTATATAAGGAGGTTAGTGGGAGCGCACTGACATTGAATGTCCTAAATAATGATGATATATCATTTCTCGAAATGATATTCCCATAATAAAATCGGTGAAATCTTGGCTTTCATGAAAAATTCTCCGTAGAATTCTTTGGAGAGACAACTTTTATTCTAGGAATAAGGATCTACTGGGATAGATCTAAAAGTTGTTGGCACTCTCCGAGAACTCGTACATTGAAATAAATGTACGCGACCTGATGTCTCATATGTTTTGAGCATATGGAGTCACAATCAGGCCAATCCAAGTGATAGTCACTGGATTGATGTTAAGAACATCCTTTAATATCTTAGATAAACTAAGGATGCTTTCTTATACTACGGAGAATGAGAACTTGAAGTGACTAGGTTCACTACTGCAAGTTTCCTAACCGATAAAAACGACTATAAGTCGTAATAAAGGTACTATATAGTTTGAATAACGGAATAGTGAGCTGAAATTCTTCCAAGCAAGATACTGTTGCCAAATAAACAACAAAAATGGAATATTGCTACAGCTGAGGCAGCAATAGAAACCTTTTGGATTGATAATAATCCTAATCAGATTAGGAGTAGTTCTGTTAGCAGCTGAGCTAGGCTACAGCACAGGCTAAAGAATTAATGGTCTCATCATCGATCCAGATATATACTTCAAATATTCATCTGATTCGTTCGGATCATACATTGTGGCGATGTGATGATCGAATAAATCACATCATATGATAATCTGGAAAATCCGCTGACGAAAGCATTTTATCAGCAAATGTTTGAGTGAACCGTACATAGTTCGGGTGTAGGACACTTAAGTGATTGGCTATAGGCCAGTGGGAGATTGTTGGACAATTATGACCCATAACATCACTATTTGTACATATCATGGTGTTGTTGTACAAATTAACTATGTGACAGAGGAAATTGCTCTTTTATCATTTGTAATTAGATTACCAAGATATATAAATGATAAAAGGTCCTTATGATTAGTTCCAGATTGAGATGATATGAGACAGTATCAATCCACGAAGGTTTAATCATTAAATATCCCTAGTCGTAGTATTATCGAGATTGGACATCGATAATGTGGAATAGACTAGTATTACACTTGTGCGCGTTGTGGGAGCATAACGACATAGTTCTCATATATTTGGGTATTGGATACTCATGCAAAGATCCGGTTGAATTTCAATCAAGTCCTAAGGATCACAAACATGCATAAAAACGAGTTGAATACACAAAGGAGTAAGGCGGAATACATACTCACATTGATGGGTTTGATGCTAGGAAGAACAAGTTGCGTTTTTGCCTCTCCATGAAGCTCGACAATGGCTTCTTGATGAAGTGGACTACACGATTTTGAGCCTTCTTCCTCCTTGTTCATTTGGCCATTGATGAACCACCATTGAAGCTCCAAGCTTCAAGCTCCAAAAACCAAATCCAAGCTCACAAATTCGTTTCCCTATCACCATAATATAACCCTAGGTGTGTGCTAGCACTACTCTTCTTCCTTTGCTTCTCACAAATTCGGTGAAACCACAAAATTTTGAAGCAAATCGGCAGTGAAGCCGTGAATAGAGGAAGGAGAAAAGAGAGGGAAAAGAGAAGTGCGTTTTTCTTGCATGTTGGAGAGAGAAGATAAAGCTTTAATATATGTGTTTTTAATATTTACCAAGTAAATTAAATAAAACATATATATTACTTTAACTCAAAAGTCAAAAAGTAAAAAGCAAATTGTTGCTTTTTCAACTTCTACATCAATCACTCAAATCAAGTGACAACATGTCACATCACTCAAAGTGACATTTGATTTGACGATTGATGCGACTAGTGATATGACGCACGATTTGACTTGCGTGCCGCATTCGAATTCGAAATGCGAATGCGCTCGCAAATAATCCCGGGCTCGGGTTCGCTAATTCCAAATTAATGAATTTTCCGTCGCGTCGTAATTAAATGATTACGCCTAGCGAAATCACTATTCACGTCGCTAACGAATTAATTCTAAATTAATTCGTTCGCCCGAATTAAAATCTAATTTTAATTCCGCGTCGAAATCCAATTTCTAATAATATATCAAATATATTAATTTATCGATTAATTCCAAATTAATCGTTCTCTCTCTCTTTAACTAATATTTTATCCCAGATAAAATATCTCCGCAATTAATCCCAGATTAATTTTCTCTCTCTTCTAATTAATCCTAGATTAATTAAAGCGCGAGTTATACATCATCGGTGAATCTTCAGGAAGCGACCCATGAGATCTCCGGATATGTTGGCAGTAAATATGGTCGTCGGACTACCCGAACACGTAAGTACCTCGTACTACGTTTATACCGATTTACAAGACAAGGTTGGCTTCTAGCAAAGCGCCATGCCTACCCAATTCTCCAGAAATATTCTTACAGGAATATATAGATCTGTATCAAGCGTAGTATACCGTAGTATTGTGCATATCGGCCCAGTATCGGATAGTCACGTGCCAGGCCTGGGGCTGGATTTGTGTCTGCCCCGTACGAAGCACATGTCGGATGTCTGGTAACTAGTCTCTATAATCGGATATACACGACCTTGTCATAATATCCCGATGGCTGCGCAGCACTTAAGAGCACTAATACCGTATCCTGCATGACATCATCTCCAATATAACTGAAGTGATACTTTCGTCTTGACATCACACCCAATACACTACGACTCTCTGATAAACCCAGAAGTGATGTACGCAGAACCGGTTAAAGCCCTGTACCACCAATACCAAAGTCTACCGATTATCGCAAGTATTAGCGATGTAAGTCTCAGGTTAAGACTATACACACCTACCTTGATTTCGGCCTCCCATAGACACATAGTCATAATACCAATGGGATTCCGAGGGTCTATCCAGAGCGAAGCTGTTTCCCGTACCATCGGTGAAACAAGACCTCCTATCGCACTTGCATAAGTATCCAATACTTATATATATGAGAACTATGCTGTTGTGCCCTCACAACGCGCACAAGTGCAATACTAGCCTATTCCGCATTATTGATGTCCTGTCTCGATAATACTCCGGCTAGGGATATTTAATGATTAATCCTTCATGGACTGATACTGTCTCATATCATCTCAATCCAGGAACTAATCATATGGACCTCTCTTCATTTATATATCTATGGTGATTTAATCACAAATGATGAGAGTGCAATTTCCTTGTCACATAGTTAATTTGTACAACAACACAATGATCTGTACAAATAGTGACGCTATGGGTCATATTATCCAACAATCTCCCACTTGCCACATAGCCAGTCACTCGAGTGTCCCACACCCGAACTATGTACGGTTCGCTCAAATTGCTGGGAAAAGGTTTTCGTCAGCGGATTTGCGTAATTATCTTCTGACGCGATTTACACGATCATCACATCGCCACGATGTATGATCCGAACGAATCAGATGATATAGAAGTATATAGCTGAATCGTCAATGAGACCTTTAATTCCTTAGCCTGTGCTGACGCATAGCTCAGCTGCTAAAAGAACTATATCTAATCTAATTAGATTTATTATCGATCCAAATGGCTTCTATTGCTGCCTCAGCTGCAGCAATAATCCGCATTTGTTATTTATTCGGCAACAGTTATCTTGCTCGGAAGATTTCCAGCTCATTGTCCCAGTGTTCAAACTTTTATAGTACCGCATTATTTACCGGTTTGGAAACTTGCAGCAGTGATCCCAGTCACTTCAAGTTCTCCATCTCCATAGTTTAAGACAATATCTTTAGTTATCTCAGATACTAACAGATGTTCTTAATCTCCAATCCAGTGACTATCACTTGGATTGACCCGATTGTGACTCCATATGCTCGAAGCGTATGAGACACCAATACAAGTACATTTTAAATATACAATTTCCAGAGAGTGTTAACAACTCCAAATCTATCCCTGTAGATCTTTATTCCTTGAATAAAGGTTGTTACTCCCCAGAATTTACGGAGAATTTGTATGAAAGAATATCTATGAAAGCCAAGCTTTCACCATTGCTTTATGGGAATTTCATTGTCAGTGCCCTCCCACTAACCTCCTTATATACACAAGAATTATTTCGTTTTGAGTCAAATCATAAACTATTATGATTATTTCAAAACGTCAGTTCCAAAAACCTTATGCTTGTTTCAATCCAAACATGGATCGAATAACCCGTAAACCTTGTTTTTCGGTTATACAAAATCGTCAGGATGTTGTAAGCATCCTCCAAAAGGTTTCCTTTTCAGGAAAGCGATTTTGATCTGCAACTGACACATTTCATAAATGAAAATGCAGTTATCAACAAGCATCTTCAAAATGGATTTACCATGGCAACAGCTAAAAGGTTGAACCGTTATTAACACAATGTTGATAACGATACATTTCCGTTAAAAGCCCAGCTTTGTACGTTGGTATGTTGCCTTCCATGTATGTCTTCCTTGAAGACGTCTAATGTACCAATAGGCACAATGTCTTGTGGTACAACAACTAGTAACCAAAATAGTTGTTATACATGGAATCCATTTCGAATTCATGACACTTTGTCATAATAGGGAGTCGATACCTTGTATCATTACCTCATACGTAATCAGTTGGTGTACCTTAAAAGATTAACATCTTTATGAGGTGAGATCAGAAACCCATACCCCAGGTTGTTTTCTGACTCTCTCCGATCTATGCGGTTCTTGTGTATTCGAAGATTAATGGTACAGATTCATCATTGATGAACTATTTGTGTTCCATTACGGACCTTGTGCCTTGAACAGTATTACTCCGATTTTCATCGAGTATTACTATCCTCCCACTGACCACTGCATATCGGTATTCCTCTCAGGAAAAACCGCATGGTGAGCAACAATCACATTGTTCTCATGTGAGATTTATAAGTACTATACTTATGGTTTCCCTTAGGATAACCTATATTGGCACTTATCCAATTTGGGTCCTTAGTTTGGTATCATCCAAACGTTATGCCTGGCATACCCAAATTATCAGGAATGAGAAACCTCGTTTCTTCCCTGTTCATATCCTATATGATATCTGTCAAACAGATTTATATGGAACCTTATTCTAAATAAGTTTTGCACTGTTAGTACATATCCTATTGAAGGAAACAGTAGCTCAGAGCGACTCGTGATTAGCCTTATCATGTCTAACATGATTCGGTTAATCCGTTCGGACACACCGTCACTTTGACGTGTTCCGGGAGGAGTCTTCATTTGAAAGAGCACTATACTCTTTCAAGTATACGAAACTTACTGCTTAAGTATTTTCTATTACGGTCTTACCGTGGCGGATAATACTATAGCCGATCTGTTTATTTACTTCGTGTCGAAACTCTAAAAGTTTCTGATTTGTGTTCTTCAAAAGAAACACATAACCATAACGTGATGCCACATCCGTTAAGGTCACGAAATATTCATATTACATCTAGCCTAGCTAGACATGGGCCCACTTACTTCACCATGAATAGGGCTAACAGATCGGTGGCCCTTTTACTATTACCAAGTAAATAGTATTTTAGGTACTTTACCTAATAAACTAGATTCGCAGACCTTATTTGAATAGACAAATCAGTCCTAGTACCCACTCTTCAAAAGTGTGGATATACGAGTCTCGTTAAATTGTGTCCATAGACAACAATGCCACAAATAAGTCTCTATTGATCAAATCAATTTGAGCTATTTATTTGTCATTTTATATGTTTGAGATTTTAATTATATTCAATATAAATTCTGTTATTTACATCTAATGTATTTATCTCAGTATCATCTTTATATAATAAAACACTTAGTGTTCTATAATATAAAGGTTTTATCCGCAACGGATTAAACACTGATATAGAGATAATGTCTCTAGTCAAACTAGTTACATTATAACAGTTCCTAATTTAAGTATATACCCAAAGGGTAGTTCCTAAACTTAGGTATCTACGGTCGAAACAGCGACTTTCGTCCCGTTTCTGATTCGCAGAGAAATCTCGGCTTGAAGTCAGTATCCAGCTCATAGCGGATTCTGAACATCAATACATATATTTTATGTACCACACTAAGTATTTAAAATCTAATTTCAATACTAGCTGTGAACATAACTAAGACAAACATTTTAAAGTAAGAGCCTTCCCTTTCTTTAATTCCTTCGTGTCTGCCATATCCAAATGGTAGTCACTTTGGGATATGTCAATTATCCTTTCAATATTTCAGAAACCTTAGGCCAAGCCTTGGGTTTTTAGAATATCGAAACGATGTGCACCTCGTGCTACATGCCCAATTGCAAACTTTGACTTTATCTCCTCTAGAATAGTCAATTAATTCTCCAAGAATTATAAATTGCAATTTTAATACTTCTTAAATCTAAAATTAGATTTATGACAAGTATATTAAATTAAGCATTAAAGTCATCATCACATAAATCTTCCAAAGATTTTATGCTCTACTTATTTTGCTTAACTTTGGGCTTAAGGTATAATAAGTTATTTTATCAAATAAAGTAACCTATTATTACTCCCAATTTGAAAATTAAATCATTTAAAATATTTTAATCCCAGATTATATTTTAAATATCCAACTTTTCAATATTTTATCTTGATTACAATAGTCCAACTATTTAATCAACGATTAGTGGTACTATATATATTATAATGATTATAATAGTCCAACTATATAATCAAATATAATCCAAATTAATTAACCTCAATTACATTGATTACTATAATCCAATTATAAAATCAACTGTAAACTGAAATTAATTAATTCAAATATATTGATTAATATAATCCAATTATATATAATCAAGTATAATACAGTCCAACTGTTTATTAAAACAACAATTTAAATATTAGTCCAACTAACATTTAATATAACGACGAAATAATTTAAATGAGCGCGTATGGCGATTAATTGAACGAGTATTGCAAATTCAATTCTTACCTCCCACTATTTTTCGTCGAGCCTCTAACCCTCTGTCGAGTACTCGCGAAACCGTGTTTCCTAGTGGGCTAGGATCCCGTTAAATATCACACAATCTTGACTTTGGCCAACAAATTGTATGATAATTAACTAGGTAGATCTCTAAGATCAATTGGATCTCATCCAACTCCTAGATCCATTAGGTGGACATCCAAGTCCCAAACATATATCTTATATATGCCTATACATCGAATGTATACCCTAACCTTTTTCCTCTGAATCAACTAGGCCTTGGCTTTGGCACAACAAACCTAGTGATCCCAGTCAGCGCGCGGACCCATTGACATGGAAGCTTCATAATCAATGTCAATGGACAAGAAGTGGTCTTGACTTTGGCCAATAAACCACAACTTGGACACGACACCGATATGGAACAAAGCCTCGTGATTAAAACACATCTTTGACGGACAAGGGCTTGACTTTGGCCAACAACCCCTGCCAATCTCGGATCTTGAGTAAGAATCACTCAATGGAAGGAAAAACGCATGATATTTATCGAGGGATTTTCGCGTGCAAATTGGCTACCAATTTTAATTATCTTTGTTAAGGTCTCATCATCATACACCCTTAAACATGCATTCTAAACACATAATAAAGCGAATATGAAAAATAATAATGATATGCGGATGGATATTTTACATTGATCATAGATCAAATCTCTCACTTTCTCTCTCCCGCTAGCACTAATATTTCTTCTACCCGTTACACTACACTTCTAAAGAACCTCATATACATAGAGGGGAATAGGTGAGAAGAGAATACAAAGAAATAGGAGATAAGGCTGGACACGCAGGTCTAATTAATAAATCAAATTTATTACAATTTCCAAAATCGCCCCACCCGGCTAATATCCATCCGATATACATTATTCAAACATCACAACCATGTATTCATACAAGCATGTTATCAATCAATCAAATTAATTAATCTTGATAATTAGTGATCATCCAATGTTCAAACAAAGATTTGATTTTGTTCGAGTCAAACTCGTATGGCGAACACGTACTCAAAATACGATTTCTCAAATTAAATTAAATTACATAATTAAATCCAATTTAATACGTATCTAATTCTAATTCATTATTTAATTCCAAATTAAATATTACACTTTATAAAATAAACCTTTACGACTTAAATTCCAAATTTAATCGTTACGGGTCTCAAAGCCCGATTAATATCCAATATTAATTTAATTAAAGTCCAATGGGCTTTTAATTAATTTCTTGAGGCGTGGACTTTTGGTCAACTCGGGTCAAACCCGCAACCAAAGTCCAATCCGGGAGTTACCCCATAAGCCCATAAATTAATTTAGGCCCATTAGGCCCAATTAAACGTTAAAGGTTCATTAGTCGCATTTGGGCCTTTTTGAAGCGGTTTTGGGCCTAATTGGATCCAACCAATTTTGGCCTAAACCAACTTTGTACAACAAAGTCCAATAAACCCAATAACAGCTTAAAAAGCCCAAATCCAATTTTAAGCCCAATAATTTAATTCCAAAAATTCCAAATTTCCAATTAAATTACCTAAAGTGTATAGCATTATTAATTGCCCAAATCAAAGTTTCCAAAACATCAATTTGTCCAATTAATCATGCTTAACATCAATTAATCATGTCCAACATAATTAAATCAAAATCAAACCCAATTTATACATACTAAAGTCTCGGCCAAAGAGGGAAATTATGCCCAATCAAATTCAATCCAATTGAACCCAATCAAACATAAATTCAACATCCCCAAATGATTTCTAAGTCATCCAATGAACAAAAATCAAAAAACCAAGACAATAGGGCACTTGCCAAATTCGGCCATCACAAGCAAATTGGGGAAAAATTGTTCCAAATACTTTTCATCAAATTGATCTAATCAATCATCAATTAAACAACATTCAAGCATTCTAAATCATCCAATTTCATTAAACATGCTCAAAATCAAGTTTACCCAAATTTGTCATGCCCAAAATTTGGGGAAAAATGGATCCAACCAAATTTAATGAAATTAATTATGCACAACATCAATTCAACCTCATTCAAGCATACTATACTAAACAATTTAATCATTTGATGCTCAAATTGGGTTTACCCAAATTAAAGTTTTGGCCAACAATAAGAAAATTGGGGAAAATCAATCCAATCAATTTTTCTTCAAATTGATTATATATAACTCTAATTAAATCATATACAAGCATTCTTAAACAAACAATTTGTCAAAATCATGCTTAAATAAAAAAGACCCAAATTTAGCTCAAGAACCCTAATTCGTTTTATGCAACCAATAGCTCAAGATACCATTGTTGAGTTTCAATCAAGTCCCAAGGATCACAAACATGCATAAAAACGAGTTGAATACACAAAGGAGTAAGGCGGAATACATACTCACATTGATGGGTTTGATGCTAGGAAGAACAAGTTGCGTTTTTGCCTCTCCATGAAGCTCGGCAATGGCTTCTTGATGAAGTGGACTGCACGATTTTGAGCCTTCTTCCTCCTTGTTCATTCGGCCATTGATGAACCACCATTGAAGCTCCAAGCTTCAAGCTCCAAAAACAAAATCCAAGCTCACAAATTTGTTTCCCTATCACCATAATATAACCCTAGGTGTGTGCTAGCACTACTCTTCTTCCTTTGCTTCTCACAAATTCGGTGAAACCAGAAAATTTTGAAGCAAATCGGCAGTGAAGCCGTGAATAGAGGAAGGAGAAAAGAGAGGGAAAAGAGAAGTGCGTTTTTCTTGCATGTTGGAGAGAGAAGATAAAGCTTTAATATATGTGTTTATAATATTTACCAAGTAAATTAAATAAAACATATATATTACTTTAACTCAAAAGTCAAAAAGTAAAAAGTAAATTGTTGCTTTTTCAACTTCTACATAAATCACTCAAATCAAGTGACAACATGTCACATCACTCAAAGTGACATTTGATTTGACGATTGATGCGACTAGTGATATGACGCACGATTTGACTTGCGTGTCGCATTCGAATTCGAAATGCGAATGCGCTCGCAAATAATCCCGGGCTCGGGTTCGCTAATTCCAAATTAACGAATTTTCCGTCGCGTCGTAATTAAATGATTACGCCTAGCAAAATCACTATTCACGTTGCTAACGAATTAATTCTAAATTAATTCGTTCGCCCGAATTAAAATCTAATTTTAATTCCGCGTCGAAATCCAATTTCTAATAATATATCAAATATATTAATTTATCGATTAATTCCAAATTAATCGTTCTCTCTCTCTTTAACTAATATTTTATCCCAGATAAAATATCTCCGCAATTAATCCCAGATTAATTTTCTCTCTCTTCTAATTAATCCTAGATTAATTAAAGTGCGAGTTATACATCATCGGTGAATCTTCAGGAAGCGACCCATGAGATCTCCGGATATGTTGGCAGTAAATACGGTCGTCGGACTACCCGAACACGTAAGTACCTCGTACTACGTTTATACCGATTTACAAGACAAGGTTGGCTTCTAGCAAAGCGCCATGCCTACCCAATTCTCCAGAAATATTCTTACAGGAATATATAGATCTGTATCAAGCGTAGTATACCGTAGTATTGTGCATATCGGCCCAGTATCGGATAGTCACGTGCCAGGCCTGGGGCTGGATTTGTGTCTGCCCCGTACGAAGCACATGTCGGATGTCTGGTAACTAGTCTCTATAATCGGATATACACGACCTTGTCATAATATCCCGATGGCCGCGCAGCACTTAAGAGCACTAATACAGTATCCTGCGTGACATCATCTCCAATATAACTGAAGTGATACTTCCGTCTTGACATCACACCCAATACACTACGACTCTCTGATAAACCCAGAAGTGGTGTACGCAGAACCGGTTAAAGCCCTGTACCACCAAGACCAAAGTCTACCGATTATCGCAAGTATTAGCGATGTAAGTCTCAGGTTAAGACTATACACACCTACCTTGATTTCAGCCTCCCATAGACACATAGTCATAATACCAATGGGATTCCGAGGGGTCTATCCAGAGCGAAGCTGTTTCCCGTACCATCGGTGAAACACGACCTCCTATCGCACTTGCATAAGTATCCAATACTTATATATATGAGAACTATGCCGTTGTGCCCTCACAACGCGCACAAGTGAAATACTAGCCTATTCCGCATTATTGATGTCCTGTCTCGATAATACTCCGGCTAGGGATATTTAATGATTAATCCTTCGTGGACTGATACTGTCTCATATCATCTCAATACAGGAACTAATCATATGGACCTCTCTTCATTTATATATCTATGGTGATTTAATCACAAATGATGAGAGTGCAATTTCCTTGTCACATAGTTAATTTGCTACAACAACACAATGATCTGTAAAAATAGTGACGCTATGGGTCATATTATCCAACAGATCCGATATGTGTAATACTACATATACTATGCCTGATAAAGATTACATATTCCTTTAAGAAAATTTCTGGAGAATTGGGTAGGCACGGTGCTTTGCTAGAAGCCAACCATGTCTTGTAAATCGGTAAAAGCGTAGTACTAGGTACTTACGTGTTCGGATAGTCCGACGACCAGATTTTTTACCAACATATCCAAGGATCTCATGGGTCGCTTCCCGAAGATTCACCGATGACGTATGACTCGCACATAATTAATCTGGGATTAATTAGATGAGAGAGAAAATTAATCTAGGATTAATTACAGAGATATTTTATCTGGGATAAAATATTATTTAAAGAGAGTGAACGATTAATTTGGAATTAATTGATAAAATAATAAATTCGATATATTATACGAAATTGGATTTCGACGCAGAATTAAAATTAGATTTTAATTTGGGCAAACGAGTTAATTTAGAATTAATTCGCTAGACGTGAATAGTAATTTTGCTAGGCATAATTTTTTAATTAACTTTGATTTAATTACGTCGCAACTGAAAATTCGCTAATTCAGAATTAGCGAACCCGAGCCTGGGAGTGTCTGCGGGCCCACTCGCATTTCTAATTCAAGTGAGGCCCACAAGTCACATCAAGCGTCAAATCACTAGTCAATCAAGTGATGGAAGTCACATCACTTTGAGTGAAGTGATGCTTGTCATCATTGATTGATGTGAATAGTGATGTGAGTTGTTGTAGGCATTTATTGCCATTTTGGCTCTAAAATATTGTTTGACTTTTTGAAAGGCATATACATAATTTTGGAAAACAATTTTTTGGTATTAGTTTTTGGAAAAACAAAATACAACACACAACTTCATCTCTTTCTTCTCTCCTCACATTCGGCCAATGGCCATCTCTCTCTCAAATTTCTTGCCAAAGCCGAGAGTTGGAAGAAGGCAAAAGTGAGGATTTGTTGCAAATTTTCACAAGTGCTAGCATACTTTAGGAATCTTACAAAGGTGATAGGGAAACCCATCTATGAGCATGGAATCTCCTATTAAAGCTTGGAGCTTGAAGAACACAAATGGAGCACAAAAGAGGAGCTTTGCCGTGAGCACCTTGGAGTTAAAGCTTGAAGAATTTTTATTGTTCCTCGCATTGCAAAAGCCGATCAAAGTGAGTATTCCGCAACTAACTTTGTTGTATTCACACATGTTTTACGCTTAAATCGATCTTGGTTTGACCTTAGAAACCCAACATAAACAACCTAATCATGCATAAAAGTAACATACTATTTCTAACTAAACAATAAATAAACACAAATTTGGATGAAACGAAATATGTGTGTCTCTAAAGCTGTACGTGGCATTGTATCCCGAGTGTAGACCGTACAACCGTCCATTCGGATTCGGCTACGGAATTTATGTCCGGGTTTCCATTCGATATACCGCAGGAGATAACACATATTTCATTCACCTTTTTAGTCAAAATAAAAACACAAAACTTTTGTAATTTTCTCAATTTTTTTTTTGTATTTTTCGAAAAAATTTGGACTGAAAATAAAAACAACACACAAACTAAAAACAAGATACTGATCAACAAATTCCCTCCCCCAAACCTAAATGAGACATTGTCCCAATGTTAAACGGTAGAAGAAGAGTTTAGAAGATAATATCTGGTTAGCTGAAATTCTACAAGAAATTAAAGGTTAAGATCCAGATTAATCCGACGCCTCTTACCACGATCGTCTTCGGAACAATTTATCTTTGAAATGATAGGGTCAACTTGTGGTTCATAGGCTAAGAGTTGGTCTATTAGATCTGAAGTAGTTCTGGCAGTAAAGAAGAGTTCTTTCATAGGTTTTGACACGAACCCATTTCTCCGAGCATCATCAAGAAACAAACAAAGAAAATCATAAAATCCTTCAACGTTGTACAGTCCAAGTGGTTTCTGGTGAGATTCCACAAAATAAATTACAATTATTAGGAAAAGACAAAGAGATATAATATGTACAAGAAAAGTAGCGGCTTGATTGACGTCTATGCGTCAGGGACAAGCTTCCCATCCAATTTTCTTATAAATTGGCAAACAGGGTCTTTTTGAGTCAGATTCCCGAGACTTAACTGTTGTCTTTGGTTTTGAAATTGTGTATGTAATTTTCGATTGGCTATGTAAACATATCCACTTGGATGCGTCTCAAGAGTCGAAGATATATCATCTAAAGACTCCTTACTCAAGCAATCCCTAATGAATTTAATTTTATCTTCGCGATTATCAGACACCATTCCTAAAGAACGACAACGAGTATTACAATTCCAGCGTGCATATTTGTAACAAACACCCATTTTCTTAGCTTTACGTTTCTTTGCATAGGTGATTCTTCCAAAACCAAACAGATGTGAAATAAAAGTTTCAGAAGACTCACCTGCCAATCGGACCCGTGCTTCTATTACCCAACGAATATCATTAGGAATACCATGGATCGTCAGTAACCTCATTCGTTCCAAGCGAGCTTTGTATTCTTTCATCAGAGAGTTTTGAGGGAGAGAAGTAAATTGCTTGTGAAGTTTTGCGAGAGTTTCTTCCATCCTGAAATGTCTTAATCTGCAAAAACTAAACACACAAAATTAAATCACACCAAATCACAATATATACACAAATTGCATGGGTTGCCTTCCTGCTAGCGCTAAGTTTAAAGTCGTCAGCTAGACTTGACTTCTCGGTCGTTAGGCTGGATCTAAAAGTGTGACACTTCTTTTTGTCGCTACAATGATTCTCCCCAATAGCGCTTGACACGTTGACTGTTAACCTTGAATGTTTTGTTGGTGTTGGGATCTAGTAACTCAACAGCTCCATATGGAAAAACCTGAGTGATTACAAATGGACCTGACCACCTTGATTTCAACTTTCCAGGGAAAAGTTTCAATCTTGAGTTATACAACAGCACCTGCTGCATTGGTTACAACTGTCTATGCACTATTTTTCGGTCATGTCATTTCTTGGTCTTTTCTTTGTACAATCTAGAATTCTCATAAGCCTGTAGGCGAAATTCCTCCAATTCGTTTAGTTGGTGAAGTCTTTTCTCTCCTGCAGCTTGTGAATCAAGATTCAACTTCTTCAGTGCCCAATACGCCTTGTGTTCAAGCTCAACTGGCTGATGACACGCTTTCCCAAACACCAATCGATATGGGGACATACCAATGGGTGTCTTGTAAGTTGTTCGGTAGGCCTATAATGCATCATCTAGTTTTGTAGACTAGTCTTTCCTTGTTCATCCAACGGTTCTTTCTAAGATTCTTTTGATCTCTCTGTTTGAAGCCTCAACCTGTCTATTTGACTGTGGATGGTAAGCAGTGGAAACTTTGTGATTAACTCCGTAATTGGATATGAGTGCGTCAAAGTATCTATTACAGAAATGTGTGCCACCATTGCTGATGATTACACGAGTGAAAATTTTCTTTTTCAGGAATTTGATCACCACTTTTGAATCATTGGATGGCAGTGCAATTGCTTTGACCCATTTGGAGACGTAGTCTACAGCAACCATGATGTACAGGTTTCCGAATGATGGAACAAAGGGTCCCATGAAATCAATACCCCATACATCGAATATTTCCACTTCTAGAATATTTTGCAATGGTCCTTCATTTCTTTTTGAAATACTCCCCGTTTTCTGGCACCTGTCACATTGAAGAGCAAAAAGATAAGCATCTTTAAAAAGAGTGGGCCAGAACAAACCTGATTGTAGGACTTTCGCTGCAGTTTTGTTTCCGCTGAAGTGTCCGCCATATGGTGATGAATGACAGTGCTGCAAAACACTATTGACTTCCTCCTGTGGAACACACCATCTCAATAATTGATCAGCACACCGTTTGAACAGGTACGGCTCATCCTAGACATAGTGCTTGACTTCTTTGAAGAATTTCTTCCGTTGCTGAGTTGTCCATTCCAACGGCCATTTTCCTGACACAATGTAGTTGACATAATCAGCATACCAAGGGGTATCTTGCTGTTCCATGGCAAACAGCTGTTCATATGGAAAATTTTCTTTGATTGAAAGATCTTTGTCAGCTGTTTCTCCATTCTCGAGCCTCGATAGATGATCTGCCACCTAATTCTCTGTCCCTTTCCTGTCTCGAATCTCCACGTCAAATTCTTGCAGAAGAAGTATCCAACGGATCAATCTGGGTTGGGATCTTTCTTCGTGATCAAGTATTTGATTGCTGAATGATCTGTGTAGACCACCACTTTGGGACCCAGCAGATAGAAGCGGAATTTTTCAAAAGCGTACACAACTGCAAGCAACTCTTTTTAAGTGGTTGTGTAGTTGAGTTGAGCTTCATTTAGAGTTCTGCTGGAGTAGTAAATGGTGTGGAAAATCTTTGCTTTGCGTTCTCCCAAAACTGCACCTACAACAAAATCACTAGCATCACACATTACTTCAAATAGAAGGGTCCAGTCTGGTGCTACAATGATGGGTACAGAAATCAGCTTTTGTTTTAAGATCTCAAAAGATTCCTGGCATTCTTTGGTGAAGTTGAAAGGCATATCCTTCTCCAGAAAATTGCACAGAGGTTTAGCAATCTTGGAAAAGTCTTTGATAAATCTCCCGTAAAAACCTGCATGTCTGAGAAAGCTCTGAATCCCTTTGACAGATGTCGGCGGAGGTGGTTTTTCAATTGTTTCAATCTTTTCTTTGTCTACCTCGATTCCTTTTTGTGAGATCCGGTGTCCAAGAACAATGTCCTCATGTACTATGAAATGGTATTTCTCCCAATCGAGCACCAGGTTTTTATCTTCACACCTTTGTAACACCTGTTCAAAATTTTATACCATGAATATCCGTCCAGAAAGTAATAGAACTCATGTCCTGCCAGTCTGTCTAACATCTGTTCAATGAATGGTAGCGGAAAATGGTCATTTCTCGTGGCTTTGTTCAGCTTCCTGTAATCCATGCATACTCTCCATCCAGTCACCGTTCTTGTTGGGATTAGCTCGTTCTTTTCTTTGGTAACCACAATAATTCCTCCTTTCTTTGGTACACAATGCATAAGACTCACCTAACTACTATCTGAGATGGGGTAAATGATGCCAACATCCAACCATTTGATTATTTCTTTCTTTACGACTTCCTTCATGATTGGATTAAGTCTCTGTTGATGCTCCACTGTGGGTTTGTACTCATCATTCATCAGAATCTTATGAATGTAAAATGATGGATTAATGCCTTGAATGTCTGCTATAGTCCAGCCAATGGCTCTTTTGTGCTATCGTAATACTCTCAGTAACTTTTCTTCCTGCTCCAATGTTAGCGAAGAAGAAATAATAACAGGTAATTCTGAAGAGTTTCCAAGAAATGCATACCTGAGATGGCTCAGAAGTAACTTCAGCTCCAGCTGTGGTGGTTCTTCAATCGAAGGCTTGATTCGATCTTTCTTTGGCAGTTCCAAGCTTTCAACTGGTGGTGTTGATTTGAATCGGAATGGTTTGTCAAGGTAATTGATATATTCCAGGATTTCAGCATCTAGCTCGCTGTCAGTCATGTTGGTGATGCAAGCTTTGAGTGTATCTGTGGGATTTGGCTCAGTATCCTGAACGATACTGTCAACAACTTCAACTTTGAAGCATTATTCTTCCTTTTCATCACTTGGGAATTTCATGGCATTGAAAACATTAAAGGTAACTTATTGGTCCTGTACTTTCATGGTCAATTCTCTTTTTTGCACATCAATGGCAGTTTTACCTGTAGCCAAGAATGGTCTCCCAAGAATGATAGGTACTTCTTTGTCTTCTTCCATGTCAAGGATGATGAAATCCACTGGGAGAATCAGTTTGTCAACTTTGACCAGCACATCTTCAACAACACCTCTCAGAAATGCTAGTGTTCGATCAGCAAGTTGCAACGAGACTGAGGTAGGCATTGCTTCTCCAATCTGTAGTTTCCTGTAAATAGAAAAAGGCATAAAGTTAACACTAGCACCTAAATCATATAAAGCCTTACCGATATAATGTTCTCCAATGATGCATGGGACAGTGAAACTGCTAGGATCTTTCAAATTTTGGGGAAGTTTCCTCTGAATAATGGCACTGCATTCTTCCGTCAGTGCTACTGTCTTGTAGTCTCCCAATCTTCATTTTCGTGAAAGAATGTCTTTCATGAATTTTACATAGCTGGGCATTTCTTCCAAGGCTTCTTCAAATGGAATGTTGATGTGAAGCTTTTTGAACACCTCTAGGAATTGAGCAAACTACTTGTCCAGTTTATTTTTCTGAAGTCGTTGAGGAAAAGGTGGAGGTGGAATGATGTGTTCTTTTTCCTTTGCTTCTTTTTCCTCCATCTGTGGAACTGCATCTTTTGGAACTTCAATTATTGCCTTGATTCCAACATCTTTGTTGATCTCCTTCCTCGGTTCCTTGGATTTGGTTATGTGTTGCTGGGAAGATTACCTGGCGGTCTGTAACTCTGAGCATTGGCCAGTTGTCCGATTTGATTCTCCAGTGATTTGATGGAAGCTGATTGGCTCTGAAACATAGCATCGTACTTTTTTTAACTAATTCAGCACTTTTGCTATTCTTGGTTCATTTTTCTGCTCCATGCCTTTGTTCTATTGCTGGAATCCATATGGTGGATAGTTCTGCTGTTGGAATCCTGCTGGTTCATTTAAGTGATGATTCCAACTCTTGAAGTAGTTTCCCTATCACCTTAGTTGTTTTCTCCAAGTGCTAGCTTTGTTGATTTTGCAACCAAATCAAAGAGAAGGGAGGAAGAGGCTCACGCCCATTGTAGAGAGTATTAGGGTTTTCATTTTCCAAAATGTGTTACAAGTGTGTAGAGTGAAGAGAGAGAGAAGGCTTTTTGGTTTTGTTAACGGGTTTTACCCTTTTACCCAAAACCATGTAGTTGGGGTAATTTGGTTTCACCTAAACCAAGTGGTGGGAAAGTAAGTGGTTTTGGCATAAATGCCAACCACTTTCCAACCACCACTTCACATGTGTGACATGTGTGAAGTGGGCCCCACCATTTTGAATTCAAAATTCAAAATGTCTCTACGAACATTTGCCGCGGCGCGGTTCCGTTTAATCCGATTAAACGAACTTTCGTCGCTAAATAATTAAATCTAATTTAATTAAATGACGATGCCTCGCAAATATATTACGAACGTCGTTTATGAATTATTTCTAAATTAATTTGTTCGTTCGTATTAAAGTCAGACTTTAATTTCGTAACGAAATCCAATTCATATTAATATATCCAATATATTAATTTTAGCCCATACGAATAAATTAAATAGATAAATAAATTTAACTATTAAATTTATTTTACTGATTAATTCCAAATTAATCGCGTTCTCTCTCTCCGAACACAATTTAATCCCAGATTAAATAATACCTCAATTAATCCCAGATTAATTTTCTCCATCTTAATTAATCCCAGATTAATTCTCTCTTTTAATTAATCCCAGATTAATTCTAATTTAAATCAACTGTCATCGGTGAATCTTTGGGAAGCGACCCAAGAGATCCCTGGATATGTTGGCAGTAAATACGGTCATCGGATTATCCGAATATGTGCATACCTCATACCACGTGCTCATCGATTTACAAGACATGGTTGGCTTCTAGCAAATCACCGTGCCTACCCAATTCTCCAGAAATATTCTTACTGGAATATATATAATCTATGTCAGACGTAGTATACGTAGTATTGCGTATGTCGATCCAGTATCGAATGTCACGTTCTAGGCCTGGGGCTGGATTGTGTCTGCCCCGTACGAAGCACATGTCGGATGTCTGGTAACTAGTCTCTATAATCGGATATACATGACCTAGTCATAATATCCCGATGACTGTAGTACTTAAGAGTACTAGTACTGTATCCTACGTGACATCATCTCCACTATGACTGGAGTGATACTTCCGTCTTAACATCACACCCAACACACTACGATTCTCCATATACCCAGCAGAGGCGTACACAGAACCTGTTAAAGCCCTCAACGACCAAAACTAAAGCATATCGATTGTCACAAGTATTAGCGATGCAAGTCTCAGGTTAAGACCAAATACACCTACCCTGATTTCGGACTTCCATAGACACATAGTCATACTACCAATGGAATTCCGAGGGGTCTATCCAGAGTGAAGCTGTTTTCCGTAACATCGGTAAAACACAACCTCCTATCACACTTGCATGAGTATCCTATACCCAAATATATGAGAACTATGTTGTTATGATCTCACATAACGCGCACAAGTATAATACTAGTCTATTCCGCATTATCGATGTCCAATCTCGAGAATACTACGACTAGGGATATTTAATGATTAATCCTTCGAGGACTGATACTGTCTCATATCATCTCAATCCAGGAACTAATCATAGGGACCTCCCATCATTTATACATCTAGGTGATCTAATCATAAATGATAAGAGTGTAATCTCCTTGTCACATAGTTAATTTGTACAACAACACCATGATCTGTACAAATAGTGATGCTATTGGTCATAACTGTCCAAAAATCTCCCACTTGACCTATAGCCAGTCACTCGAGTGTCTTACACCTGAACTATGTACTGTTCGCTCAAACTGCTGAGGAAAGGCTTTCGTCAGCGGATTTGTATGATTATCGTCTGATGCAATTTATTCGATCATCACATCGCCAGGATGTATGATCCGAACGAATCAGTTGAATAGTCAAAGTATATATCTGGATCATTGATGAGACCATTAATTCTTTAACTTGTGCTGACGCCTAGCTCAGCTGCTAACAGAACTATATCTAATCTAATTAGATTTATCGTCAACCTAAATGGCTTCTATTGCTGCCTCAGCAGCAGCAATAACCCGCATTTTTTGTTTATTCGGTAACAGTATCTTGCTTGGATGATTTCCAGCTTACTGTACCGTTATTCAAACTGTATAGTTCCGTTTAGCGACTTAAAGTCATTTTTATCGGTAAGGAAACTTGCCGTTGTGATCCCAGTCACTTCAAGTTCTCATTCTCCATAGATTAAGACATCATCCTTAGTTCTCTAAGATATTAACGGATGTTCTTAATATCAATCCAGTGACTATCACTTGGATTGACCTGTTTGTGAATCCATATGCTCAAAGCATATGAGACACCAGGTTGCGTACATTTTTCAATGTACGAGTTCTCGCAGAGTGTCAATAACCTCTAGATCTAACTCAGTAGATCTTTATTCCTAGAATAAAGGTTGTTACTCCCAAGAATTCTACGGAGAATTTTAATGAAAGCCAAGCTTTCACTGATCGTAATATGGGAATATCATTTCCAAGAAATGACATATCATCATTAATTAGGACATCATTGTCAGTTCACTCCCACTAACCTCCTTATATACACAAGAATCATTTCGTTTTGAATTAAGTCATACACCATTATGATTACATCAAAACGTTAGTTCCAAGAACGTAATGCTTACTTTAATCCCTCTATGGATCGAATAACCTGCAAACCTTGTTTGCTAGTTTTGGTACGACAAAACCGCCAGGATGTTGTAAACATCCTCCAAAAGGTTTCCTTTTCAGGAAAGCGATTTTATTTTTTTGGTTCAGCTGCCATATTTCATAAATGAAACATGCAGCATCAGCAAGCATTATCCAAATGGATTTAACGTGGCAACATGTAAAAGATTTCGTTGTAATCAACACAATGTTGATAACGATACCTTTCCGCTAAAAGCCTAGCTCAGTACGTTGGTATGCTGCCATCCAGGTATGTCTTCCTTGAAGACTTATATAGTACCAATAGGCACAATGCCTTGCGGTACAACAACTAGTG
The DNA here is from genome assembly GCA_019454045.1 of Zanthoxylum bungeanum. Taxonomy (NCBI): domain Eukaryota; kingdom Viridiplantae; phylum Streptophyta; class Magnoliopsida; order Sapindales; family Rutaceae; genus Zanthoxylum; species Zanthoxylum bungeanum. The sequence continues at coordinate 9,842 of SKCR01017487.1, read as the reverse complement.
TCCAAACATAGTTGATATACATGGAATCCATTTCGGACTCATGGCACTTTGCCATGATAGGGAGTTGATACCTTGTATCACTTCCTCATACGTAGTCAGTTCGTATTCCCCAATAAGATTGACATCTTTATGAGGTGAGATCAGAAACCCATACCCATGTTGTTTTTTAACTCTCTCCGACTTACGCGGTTCTTGTGTATTCGAAGATTACTGGTACAGTTTCATCCTTGATGAACTGTTTGTGTTCCATTAAGGACTTGGTGCCTTGAACAGTATAACTCCGATTTTTCATCTAGTTTTACTATCCTCCCACTTACCACTGCATATCGGTATTCCTCTTAGGAAAACCGCATGGTAAGTAACAATTACATTGTTCTCAAGTGAGTTGTATAAGTAATATACTTTGGTTTCCCTAGGATAACCTGCAATTGGCACTTATCCAATTTGGGTTCTAGTTTGGTATCATCCAAACATATTCCCAGCATCCCAAATCTTCAGGAGTGAGAAAACCTTGTTTCTTTCCTGTTCATATCTAATATGAAATATGTCAAACAGATTTTCATGGAACCTTATTCAAAATGAGTATTGCACTGTTAAATGCTTATCCTTTGAAGGAAAATGGTAGCTCAGAGCGACTCATGATTAAGCTATCATGTCCAACAAAATTTGGTTTCTCCGTTCGGACACATCGTCAAATTGACATGTTCTGGGAGGAGTCCTTATTGAAAGAATACTATACTCTTTCAAGTTTGAGAAACTTAATTCTTAAGTATTTTCATCATGGTCAAACCGTGATGTTTTAATACTTTATCCGATCTGTTCGTCTATTTCGTGTCGAAACTCCAAAAGTTTCCAATTTGTGTTCTTCAAAAGAAGCACAACCATAACGCGATGCCACATCGTAAAGGTCACGAAATATTCATATCCACCTCTAGCCTAGTTAGACATGGGCCCACTTACGTCACTATGAACAAGGGCTAATAGATCGGTGGAACTTACACTTTTACCAAGTAAAGGTGTTTTAGGTACTTTACCTAATAAACTAGATTTGTAGACATCATTTGAATGGAATCAAATCCGTCCTAGTATCCACTCTTCAAAAAGTGTGTGTTGGATAATATGACCCATAGCGTCACTATTTGCACAAATCATTGTGTTGTTGTAGCAAATTAACAAGTAATAAGGAAATTGCACTCTCATCATTTGTGATTAGATCACCATAGATATATAAATGAAGAGAGGTCCCTATGATTAGTTCCTGGATTGAGATGATATGAGACAGTATCAGTCCACGAATGATTAATCATTAAATATCCCTAGCCGTAGTATTATCGAGACTGGACATCGATAATGCGGAATAGGCTAGTATTGCACTTGTGTGCGTTGTGAGGGCACAACGGCATAGTTCTCATATATATAAGTATTGGATACTTATGCAAGTGCGATAGGAGGTCGTGTTTCACCGATGGTACGGGAAACAGCTTCGCTCTGGATAGACCCCGCGGAATCCCATTGGTAGTATGTCTGCGTGTCTATGGGAGGCCACATCAGGGTAAGTGTATATGGTCTTAACCTGAGACTTGCATCGCTAGTACTTGCGACAATCGGTAAACTTTGGTTTTGGTGGTTGGGGGATCTTAACTGGTTCTGTGTTCACCTCTTCTGGGTTTATCAGGAATCGTAGTGCACTGGGTGTGATGTCAATATGGAAGTGTCACTTCAGACATATGGAGTTGATGATCACGCAGGATACAGAACTAGTGCTCTATAAAAGGTTGTGCAACCATCGGGACAATATGACTAGGTCAGTATTGCCCGATTTAAAGAGACTAGTTGCTTGATGTCCGATATATGTTTCGTACGGGGCAGACACATTTCCAGCCCCAGGCCTAACATGTGATCGTCCGATACTGGATCGATATACGCAATACAATACAATTGTATACTACGCTTGATACAGATCTTAATATTCTTAAAAGGATATGTCCGGAGAATTTGGTAGACATCGTGCTTTGCTAGGAGCTGACCTTGTCTTGTAAATCGGTAGAACATAGTACTTGGTACGTACGTGATTCGGGCACACCGCTGACCGTATTTACCGCTAAATTATCCGGGGATCTCATGGGTCGCTTCCCGATAATCCACCGATGACGCACAACTCGCACTCTTGAATAATCTGGGATTATATAGAAGAGAGAGAGAAAATTAATCTAGGATTAATTACGGAGATATTTTATCTAGGATAAAATATCGTCTAGAGAGAGATAACGATTAATTTGGAATTAATCAATAAATTAATATATTCGATATATTAAACGAAATTAGATTTCGACGCGGAATTAAAATTAGATTTTAATTCGGGCGAACGAATTAATTTAGAATTAATTCGTTAGCGACGTGAATAGTGAATTCGCTAGGCGTAATCATTTAATTACGACGCGACGGGAAAATCGTTAATTTGGAATTAACGAACCCGAGCCCGAGTGTGATTGCGAGCGCATTCGTATTTCGAATTCGAGTGCGGCGACGCAAGTCACATCAAGCGTCAAATCATTCGTCACATCAAGCGTCAAATCAAATGTCACTTTGAGTGATTTGATTGATTGATGTGATTGATTGATTGAAAGACATGTCACTTTATTAAAGTTGATATGACTTAAAGTTGATGTGAATAGTTGATGCAAGTTGTTGGAAAGCATCTTTTGCTTTTGGCTCCAACTTTTACTTGATTTTGAATTAAAGTAATTGGTAAATCATTTTGTATTTTTGGAAAATATAAAAAGGATAATTAATTTACACTTTTGGCAACCAATACACACAACTTCATCTCTCTCAAATTTCTCTCCTCTCTCACGCCCAAAACAGAACAATAATGGACTGTTTTTCAACCAGAAATGGCGTGACAAATGGGAAGCAAAGAATGGGTTTTCATTGTGAAAATTCAAGTGCTAGCACACTTACGAGTCTTGCGAAGGTGGTAGGGAGGTTCACCCATGAGGCGGGACTCATCCGATGGAGTTTGGAGCTTCGTTTTGAGACCCGAATGAGCTCAAACCAGTGAGCAAAACTACAGTGAATGGCGCCTCCAAACAGTGAGCTTTTTGGCTTGAAACGGTTTCAAATCGACTCAACCGATCGATGTAAGTATTCCGCTACCTTCGTCGATGTATTTACACATTAATTTCATTGCTTGTTTGATCTTGGGACCTTAATAAATTTCAACAATGGCATCAAGAGTTATTGGTTCAAGCATGAAAATGTAGGGCTTAAAATTTGGGTAAATGTTTGTTGAGCATGATTTGAATAAATTGATTGTTTAAGTATGCTTATAACATGTTTAATTTCATTTTGGTTGGACCAATTTGTTGAAAAATGATTTGGAATTATTTTCCCCAAATATTTGTCCTTGGCCGAATGTAGATGTGTTTTTGGATTCTTGGGATTTTTGATTTTTTGATTCATTTGATGAGTTGGAATCAATTAGGTTGATGTTAATTTGAATCGAATTGGATTGGATTTCGAATTGGACGAAAACCCCAAAATCCTTGAGTTGGCCGAATTGGATAATGCCCCTAATGTCTTGGTAATTTTGGTTTTGTGACATTGGATGTGTATGAAATCAAATTGGATGGTGATTTGATGTCGATTGTAGGTTCGATTGGATCGAAAACCGAATCGGACACAAAATCCCTCTTTTGGCCGAGAGCATGGAAGCATGTAATGGGTTTGATTTTATCATTTATGTGTTGGACATGTGATAATGATAATGAGCATGATTAATTGGACTAATATGGTGTTTAGAAATATTGATTAGTTGATTAATCATGTAATGCACTTTAGGTTAATTGAATATGAAATTGGATTGTTATATTTAATTAATTGGGCCTAATTTTAGAAATTGGACTTTAATGTTGTATTTGGGGCTATTGGGCTTGATTTTATCAAGTTGGATTTAGGCCAAATGGATTGGATCCGATTGGGCCCAAAACCTTAACCATAAAGCCCAAATGCGACTAATGAACCTTTGAAGTTCAATTAGGCCTAATGGGCCAAGATTGATTTATGGGCTTATGGGGTAAATCCCGGATTGGACTTTGGTTATCGGTTTGACCCGAGTTGACCGAAAGTCCACGCCTTATGAAATCAATTAAAAGCCCATTGGACTTTAATTGAATTGACGTTGGACGTTAATCGGTCTTTGAGACGCGTTACGATTAAATTTGGAATTTAAATCGTAAAAGGTTTATTAAATAAAGTGTAATGTTTAATTTGGAATTGAATAGTGAATTAGTATTAAGTACATATTAAATTTGATTTAATGATGTAGTTTAATTTAATTCGTGAATTCGTACTTTGAGTACTTATTCGCAAAAACGAGTTTGACTCGAACAAAATCAAATCGTTGTTTGAACATTGGATGATCACTTAATTATCAGATTAATTAATTTGATTAGATTGATTGATAGCATGCTTATGTGTGTGAATACGTGGTTGTGTTGAATGAATAATGTATATCGGATGGATATTAGATGGGTGGGCAATTTTAGAAATTATTGTAATAAATTCGATTTATTAAATTGGACCTGCGTGTCCAGCCTTATCACCTTCATTCTCTTTGTATTCTCTTCTCACATATTCCCCTCTATGTATATGAGGTTTCTTTAGAAGTGTCTTAGTGTAAGGGTAGAAGTAATACTAGTGCTAGCTTGAGTGAGAAAGGGAGAGATTTGATCTAGGATCAATGTGTAAAGTATCCATCCGCATATCATTATTATTTATTTTCATACTCGCTTTATTATGTATTTAGAATGCATGCTTAAGGGTGTATGATGATGAGACCTTAACAAAGATAATTAAATTGGTAGCCAATTTGCACGCGAAAAACCCTCGTTCTATATTAAGCGATTATCCTTCCATTGAATGATTCTTGTTCAAGATCCGATTGGTATTAGTTTGTTGGCCAAAGTCAAGACCTTGTCAATTATGGATGTATTTGAATCATGATGGTTTTGTTCCACATCGGTGTCTTGTCCAAGTTGTGATTTGTTGGCCAAAGTCAAGATCACTTCTTGTCCAACGACATTGATTACGAAACTTTCCTTGTCAATGGGTCCCGCTTAACTGGAGTCATTAGGTTTGTTGTGCCAAAGCCAAGGCCTAGATGATTCGGAGGATATGGTCAGGAAAATGTATTAGATACATTGGCGTAAATAATATGTTTAGGACTTGGATGTCCACCTAACCGGATCTAGGAATTGGATTGGATCCAATTGATCTGTGAGATCTACCTAGTTAAATAGCATACAGCTTGTTGGCCAAAGTCAAGGTTGTATGTTATTTAATAGGATCCTAGCCCACTAGGAAACACGGTTTCCCGAGTACTCCACAGAGGGTTAGAGGCTCGACGAAAAATAGTGGGAGGTAAGTATTGAATTTGCAACAATCGTTCAATTACTCGCTAAACACGCTCATTTATATTTTACTCGTCGTATTAATCAAAAGTATTAGTGGGACTAATATTTTATGTTGTTTAAAAATATATATATAGTTGGACTATATACAAACTTATTCAATATATAGTTGATTTTATAATTGGATTATAGTAATCAATATAATTGAATAAAAATGATAGTTGATTTTATAATTGATTATAGTAATCAATATTAAAATTAGTTGATTAAATAATTGGATTATTGTAATCATTATAATAAATAGTACCTTTTAAAATTGATTAAATAGTTGGACTATTGAAATCATGAAAGAATTGAAAGGTTGAATATTTAAAATATATAATCCTTGGGTTAAATGTTTTAAATGATTTAATTTTCAATTGGGAATTAATAATAGGTTAATTTATTTGATAAAATAACTTATTATGACTAAGCCCAGAATTAAGCAAATAGTAGAGCATAAAATCTTTGGAAGATTTATGTGATGATGACTTTAGTGCTTAATTAATATACTTATAATAAATCTATCTTTAGATTTAAAAGTATTAAAACTGCGATTAATAATTCTTGGAGAATTAATTGACTATTCTAGTGGAGAAAAGTCAAAGTTTGCAATTGGGCATGTAGCACAAGGTGTATATCGTTTCGATATTCCGAAACCCAAGGCTTGACCAAAGGTTTGTGAAATATTGAAAAGGATAATTGACATATCCCAAGTGACTACCATTTGGATATGGAAGACACGAAGGAATTAAAGAAAGAGCGAGGCTCTAACTTTAAAAATATTTGTCAAAGTTATGTTCACTACTAGTATTGAAATGGATTTAAATACTTAGTGTGGTACATAAAATATATGTATTGATGTTCAGAATCCGCTATGAGTTGGATACTGACTTTAAACCGAGATTCTCTGCAAATCGGAAACTGGACGAAAGTCGCTGTTTCGACCGTGGATACCTAAGTTTAGGAACTGCCCTTGGGTATGTACTTAAATTAGGAACTGTTATAATAGAACTAGTTTGACTAGAGACATTATCTCTATATCAGTGTTTAATCCATTGCGGATAAAACCTTTATATTACAGAACACTAAGTGTTTTATTAATAAAGATGATACTGAGATAAAATACATTAGATGTAAATAACAGAATTTATATTTTGAATATAAAGAAAAATCTCAAACATATAAAATGACAAATAAATAGCTCAAATTGATTTGATCAATAGAGACTTATTGTGGCATTGTTGTCTAGGACACAATTAAAGAAGACTCGTATATCCACACTTTTGAAGAGTGGGTACTAGGACTGATTTGACTATTCAAATAAGGTCTGCGAATCTAGTTTGTTAGGTAAAGTACTAAAATACTATTTACTTTGTAATAGTAAAAGTGCCACCGATCTGTCAGCCTATTCATGGTGAAGTATGTGGGCCCATATCTAGCTGGGCTAGATGTGAACATGAATATTTCGTGACCTTAACAGATGTAGCATCACGTTATGGTTTTGTTTTCTTTTGAAGAATACAAATCGGAAAATTTAAAGTTTCGAGACGAAGTAAAAAAACAGATCGGCTATAGTATTATGCCGCCACGGTAAGACCGTATTGGAAAATACTTAAGCAGTAGTTTAATATTTACATGAAAGAGTACGGTGTTCTTTCATATGAGGACTCCTCCCGAGACACGTCAGTTAGACGGTGTGTCCAAACTAAAACCGAATTTTGTTGGACGCGATAAGGTTTATCACGAGTCGCTTTGAGCTATTGTTTCCTTCAATATGATATGTATTAACAGTGCAAAACTTATTTAGAATAAGGTTCCATGAAATCTGTTTGACAGATGTCATATAGGATATGAACAGGAAGAAACGGGGTTTCTCATTCCTAATAATTTGGGTATGCCAGGCATGACGTTTGGATGATACCAAACTAAAGACCCAAATTGGATAAGTGCCCAATATAGGTTTTCCTAAGGGAAACCTTAAGTATAGTACTGTAAATCTCACATGAGAACAATGTGATTGTTTCTCACCATGCGGTTTTTCCTGAGAGGAATACCGATATGCAGTGGTCAGTGGGAGGATAGTGATACTCGATGAAAATTGGAGTAATACTGTTCTAGGCACGAAGTCCGTAATGGAACACAAACAGTTCATCAATGATGAATCTATACCATTAATCTTCAAATACACAAGAACTTCGTAGATCGGATAGAGTCAGAAAACAACCTAGGGTATGGGTTTCTGATCTAACCTCATAAAGATGTCAATCTATGGAGGTGTACCATCCGACTACGTTTTGAGGAAGTGATACGATGTATCGACTCTCTATTATGGCAAAGTGCCATGAGTCCGAAATGGATTCCATGTATAACAACTATTTGGATACTAGTTGTTGTACCACAAGGCATTATGCCTATTGGTACTTTGAATGTCTTCAAGGAAGACATACAAGGATGGCAACCTACCAACGTACAAAGCAGGCTTTTGACGGAAAGGTATCATTATCAACATTGTGTTAATAACGGTTCAACCTTTTACCTGTTGCCATGGTAAATCCATTTTGAAGATGCTTGTTGATAACTGTATATTTCATTTATGAAATATGCCAGTTACAAATCAAAATCGCTTTCCTGAAAAGGAAACCTTTTGGAGAATGTTTATAACATTCTGATGATTTTGTATAACCGACAAACAAGGTTTGCGGATTATTCATCCATGTTTGGATTGAAGCAAGCATAGGGTTCTTGGAATTGACGTTTTGAAATAATCATAATGGTTATGATTTAACTCAAAACGAAATAATTCTTGTGTATATAAGGAGGTAGTGGGAGAGCGCACTAACAGTAAAATTCCCATAAAGCAATTGGTGAAAGCTTGGCTTTCATAGATATTCTTTCATAGAAATTCTCCGTAGAATTCTGGGGAGTAACAACCTTTATTCAAGGAATAAAGATCTACTGGGATAGATTTGGAGTTGTTAACACTCTCTGGAAATTGTACATTTAAAATGTACTTGTATTGGTGTCTCATACGCTTAGAGCATATGGAATCACAATCGGTTCAATCCAAGTGATAGTCACTGGATTGAAGTTAAGAACATCTGTTAGTATCTCTGAGAACTAAAGATGTTATCTTAAACTATGGAGAATGAGAACTTGAAGTGACTGGGATCACACAGCAAGTTTCCAAACAATTAAATACTACGGTACTATAAAGTTTGAATAACGGGACAGTGAGCTGGAATCTTCCAAGCAAGATAACTGTTGCCGAATAAACAAAAAATGCGGATTATTGCTGCAGCTGAGGCAGCAATAGAAGTCTTTTGGATTGAAATAAAATCTAATTAGATTATATATAGTTCTGTTAGCAGCTGAGCTAGGCGTCAGCACATGCTAAGGAATTAAAGGTCTCATCGACGATCCAGATATATACTTCTATATCATCTGATTCGTTCGGATCATACATCGTGGCGATGTGTGATGATCGTATAAATCGCGTCAAAGACGTAATCAAAAAATCCGCTGACGAAAACCTTTTCTCAGCAATTTGAGCGAACCATGCATAGTTCGGATGTTGGACACTTGAGTGACTCGCTATGTGCCAAGTGGGAGATTGTTGGATAATATGACCCATAACGTCACTATTTGCACAAATCATTGTGTTGTTGTAGCAAATTAACTATGTAATAAGGAAATTGCACTCTCATCATTTGTGATTAGATCAACATAGATATATAAATGAAGAGAGGTCCCTATGATTAGTTCCTGGATTGAGATATAGAGACAGTATCAATCCACGAAGGATTAATCATTAAATATCCCTATCCTAGCCGTAGTATTATCGAGACTGGACATCGATAATGCGGTATAGACTAGTATTGCACTTGTGTGCGTTGTGAGGGCACAACGGCATAGTTCTCATATATATAAGTATTGGATACTTATGCAAGTGCGATAGGAGGTCGTGTTCACCGATGGTACGGGAAACAGCTTCGCTCTGGATAGACCCCGCGGAATCCATTGGTAAGTATGTCTGCGTGTCTATGGGAGGCCGCATCAGGGTAAGTGTATATGGTCTTAACCTGAGACTTGCATCGCTAGTACTTGCGACAATCGGTAAAACTTTGGTTTTGGTGGTTGGGGGATCTTAACTGGTTCTGTGTTCACCTCTTCTGGGTTTATTAGGAATCGAGTGCACTGGGTGTGATGTCAAGAGGAAGTGTCACTTCAGACATATGGAGTTAATGATCACGCAGGATACAGAACTAGTGCTCTATAAAAGGTTGCAACCGTCGGGACAATATGACTAGGTCAGTATTGCCCGATTTAAAGAGACTAGTTGCTTGATGTCTGTATGTTTCGTACGGGGCAGGGACACTTTCCAGTCCCCAG
>SKCR01017486.1:0-44351 GCA_019454045.1 Zanthoxylum bungeanum | reverse complement strand
CCCCATATTTAAGTGAGAATAGATATTTCGTCTCTATTAGACATAGAATTTTGAATGTATTATAAACATTTGTATTTAATAATGATGCTATTTGCACTCTAAAAATTACTTTGAGCACTTTTTTTTTTTTTTTTTTTTTTTTTTTTTTTTTTGAAATCGTTGGAACCCCGCCACCAAACCACCATTCTGAGCAGCGGCGCAGGTAAACTCTTGGCTGTCTTAAGTTTTTACAAAAAAATACATCTCATGAACTTGAACTCAGAATCTAACAACTAAATTTTATGTCATTTGCTACTAAACTACGCCTCTTGTGGGCCATTTTTGTAAAGACGTTAAAATGCAATTGATGCATCTTTCTTCTTTTAAAATTGAATTCCCCCCCTTTAATGTCACTTTCTCCACTTGTAAGAAAGTTTAAAATTACCCAAAAATTTGATAAAAATTTACCGGTTTATTTAATATTAATTAAAGTATTTAAGGATTAGATAAGTTAATTTTGTTATTGATTTTACATGAAAAACCAATATTACATCTAAATATCATTCTTTAGATGAGGAAAATACATAAATTACAGTTCAATTAAGGTGGAGATACATAAATTACTTTGAGCACTCTATTACTTTGTATACTCATTTAATAAATTTAAAAAATTACTTTGAATTCGTTCCGCAATCAACAATGTATTTTCACATTTGAAGTTATAAAAGTACATCATATTCCGCTCGAAATCGTGCAAACAATTATAATTTTCCCAGCTCAATTAAAAAAGGTGGAAATTGATACTTTTGAAACTCTATGTGGAAAATGATAAATTCAAAAATATTATAATATTTTCAAATTTTCGCCTAACAGTTATCATGTATTAAGGACTTTTAAGTGGAAAATGCGTTCCTACGGAAGCCAACATTTTTTTCTGCGTGTGTTTCTTCAACTTCTATTTATGAACTCATAGATAGAATAGTAAACTACCCGCTAAAACTAATGTGGGATAAATGAACCATAATATTCCACTACGCTTCTTAATCTCAATGCTTACGTATGCTTGATTTTCACTCTAATATAAACATCACCCATTCATCATATGATTATAACTTGGAGATATGTTTTGACTCTAATACTATTTCTTACTAACTTTTCATTCTTAAAAATAAGTTTATAAAGAAAGTATGTCCAATTATTAATAAAATACTCGTTATTCACTTACTTAACCAATTTGAACAAATTGATCACAACATCTTAAACCATAATTGTTAAGCTTACTAAACCATTAGCTCTTTCATTTTTGCGAAGCTCGTTTCTACTAAACCATTTGGAATTTCAATGAATTTAAGTGTGGTTTTGGCAGCATTATTAATTATTTTTAACAGTTAGCTAATTATTGATATATGAGTTGTATTTCTTTGTGGAAAACGCCAAAATGAATTGTGTTTCATTGGATAAGAAACAAGGATTCAGTGGTAAAGATTTATTCACGTGTTTCTTATTGTGATGTTCTCTTTTTGTCTTGTCAATGTCTTATATTTTGTACATATCTTTTTTGTATGATTCGTCTGATTATTATATTTGTCAAAGCTCTAAGCACAGCAATAATTTCTTTACAAAACGTCAAAATGCAATTGATACTTCTTTCTACCTTTTATTATTATTATTATTTTTTTTAAATTTTCTTGGTGTACAATCACGTTTTCCACTGAAGGTGAAAATTTGATAAAAATTCATCGGTCTATTTAATATTGTAAAAAATATATTAATTTTTACTTTAACAATTACAAAAACTAATTCTGTTAGTGATTTTCAGTTAAATGAATCACTATAAATATCATTTTAATCAATAGGTATGTCTAATTCACAATGATTGTGCCATGTGATAGGGTTTTTATGTCAAAAATGCATTGGAAGCTAATCTTTAAAAACCAATTTATGAGAAGATGGTGTATAAGAATTAATAAACATTCTATAATCATACAAAAAATGTTGAGTAAGGCATACGTTGATACCAGGCTTCGAAGGCTGTATCGGGCTTGGGCCAGGTGCGAATCGGAATGGATTGAGCAAGGACAGAAATATTGAGTGGTTCAGAAAACGGAGGGCTAGAAGAAGAGGGAAATTGCTAAGCCAACGGGGCCGTTGCGATAGCGTTATCATAAATGAAGATGGGGCCAAGAGCGCATTGGCCGAAATCCTCATTGAGAGTGTGAAGGCCAAAGACGCCCACAGAAGAATCTTCCAACGCCAACTTATAATCAACGAAAGTTGAGTCGCTAGTTTTGGGAAAAGAGGAAGATGAAGCCATTGATGACAAATGATCAAGAAAGCAGTAAAAGCGAGTTTGCAAAAAGAGTTGAGGGTAGAACGAGAAACATAGGGGGATGAAGCCTTATGAACAAACGAAGGGTTTAACCTGGGACATGTGTCGCAACATGAATCGTCGAGGAGCGAAGGCGGCGGGAAAACGGAAAAGGATAGAAAGTTTCCCTAGACAGGTGTTCGAATGCAACTCGCTGCACAAGTTACGTGCGACGGAAGGAAACACAGAAGTGACTTAAAAAACGGCTCTTAAATGGGCCTCATGATGAAATGTATAGGAAATGGCCGCACATTTATTGCAGATATGATGGGTTCGCGTAGAACTCTAAAGGACGGCCCGACAAACTACAGGGCGAAGAGGCTAACCCCGAATTTACTTCGCTCAACCTCGCTACTTCAGCCTCCAGTAGATCGGCCGAGCCTCAAAATCTTAGCATCGGTCTTCAGAATCGGCCAAGAACAAGTGTCAACACTACACTTTCTAAGAGGCGTCACCCAAGCTTTCTCCATTATTAACACAAGTAGTGAAGACTGATATGACAAGACCATCAGGACACAGGCTTACTTTGGCAGAGGACCAGACTTTGGGCAGGGAGCCCCTCCAATCGATCAGACAGCACATGGAAAAACCCTTCACGTGACAACTGTACCATGGCTTGGGAGTATATAAGAGGGGGAAATCCAATCGATCAGACAGCACGTGGATAAACCCTTCACGTGACAACAATACCATGGCTTGGGAGTACATAAAGGGGGAAAATGAAAAGGCAATTTTGCAAGGTCTCATAACCACCTATTTAAAGGCCAACCTTACTAACCAGACTCTCCATAGTCAAAAAGAGTCCGGAAAATGAAAAGGAAAATATCGGAAGAGGCAGAGCAGAGTTGGAAAAAGGAAAAGCTCTGCATAAAACATAGGCCACCAGAGGTGGAAGCTTCTCTTTCGAAAGGTGTGAAATGGAATGTAAGAAGACTCACTAACGGCCATATACACGGCGTAAGGTGTGAAATGAAATGTAAGGTTGTGGATGGGATGCGTCCGTTAGCGACAAATTGTCCGAGGTCCTATGTGTGGAAGGTACTGCACCTCCCAAGTTGCGAATGGGTTACGCTCGTTAACAACAGCTTGCCTAAGCTTCTCTACGCGGAGCATGCTGCTTACCTAGGACCTCGGATTCTATAGATTGGGGATTGGCCGAATGATGGGCCGGTCGAAAGCGGAAACAGGTGATCATACAAGTTTCTATCACTCCAATACATACGCCGTTTCGTCTTCTCCGACCGAAAATTCGCTCCTCAGATTCTATCGACTGGGGGAGATTCTATAGATTGAGGGATTGGCCGAATGATGGGCCGGTCGAAGGCGGAAAGGGATGATCATACAAGTTTCTCTCATTCCAATGTATACACCCTTTTTGTCTTCTTCGATCAAAACGGGCTAGCTGAGGGCGAAAGGGAATGTCCGTCAGACCAACCCTCGATTGGCGTAGTGGTCTTCTTTGAAACGAGGAAAGAACGAACCAAGATGGAAGACTGAAAAAATTCACCTCGATCTTCACTTACAGTTCAATCAAGGTGAATTTGGGGGACAATTGTTGACAGACGAAAATCTCCACCACAGGACGAAATCGCCCTGGGATGAAAGAAAGAACGAAGGAATGAAGGCCGATGGACCGAAGAGCGACGAAGAGCTTAGGGCGACCAGACCAGCGGTTAGGACGATAACCTATAATACGGTTATTTCCACGATTGTAGCAGTTAGACGGTTTTCCCTCCAAAACAAGCAGTTGAGACACGCAGCTCAGCGGTTACAGGAATGATCCTGCAACTGCAGGAAGATACTGGAACCGCCTAAAACGGTTGGCAATCGCCATTATAAAAGCCTATCTACACCAAGAGAAAAAGCCCGATCAAATGAAGACTCAAATGAGCATATTTTTATTTTCATTTCTTAAATTGTAACTTTAGGACTGTAACTTGTGTGCTTGCGCCCCTTGGAGGCTTATTCACTCAATCAAACGCTCCTTGCTGAGACTTTGTCTCATGAGGTTTGAACCTTACACGCTCTTCTTTCTTCACGCATAAAAATTGCGCAAACAGAACTCATAGATAGAATAGTAAACTACCCGCTAAAATTAATGTGCGATAAATGAACCACAATATTCTACTACGCTTCTTAATCTCAATGCTTACGTATGCTTGATTTTCACTCTAATATCAATCATTCATCATATGATTATAACTTGGAGATATGTTTTGACTCTAATACTATTTCTTACTAACTTTTCATTCTTAAAAATAAGTTTATAAAGAAAGTATGTCCAATTATTAATAAAATACTCGTTATTCACATACTTAACCAATTTGAACAAATTGATCACAACATCTTAAACCATAATTGTTAAGCTTACTAAACCATTAGCTCTTTCATTTTTGCGAAGCTCGTTTCTACTAAACCATTTGGAATTTCAATGAATTTAAGTGTGGTTTTGGCAGCATTATTAATTATTTTTAACAGTTAGCTAATTATTGATATATGAGTTGTATTTCTTTGTGGAAAACGCCAAAATGAATTGTGTTTCATTGGATAAGAAACAAGGATTCAGTGGTAAAGATTTATTCACGTGTTTCTTATTGTGATGTTCTCTTTTTGTCTTGTCAATGTCTTATATTTTGTACATATCTTTTTTGTATGATTCGTCTGATTATTATATTTGTCAAAGCTCTAAGCACAGCAATAATTTCTTTACAAAACGTCAAAATGCAATTGATACTTCTTTCTACCTTTTATTATTATTATTTTTTATTTTTTATTTTCTTGGTGTAAAATCACGTTTTCCACTGAAGGTGAAAATCTGATAAAAATTCATCGGTCTATTTAATATTGTAAAAAATATATTAATTTTTACTTTAACAATTACAAAAACTAATTCTGTTAGTGTGATTTTCAGTTAAATGAATCACTATAAATATCATTTTAATCAATAGGTATGTCGAATTCACAATGACTGTGCCATGTGATAGGGTTTTTATGTCAAAAATGCATTGGAAGCTAATCTTTAAAAACCAATTTATGAGAAGATGGTGTATAAGAATTAATAAACATTCCATATTCATGGCACCTACACAGGTTAAATTTTCTAGTAGTCCAACTATTTCACGCTGGATATTATAATTTGGCGTTAGCCCAGCGTCATATGATTCGAATTTGGAGATAATTCACTCATGGTGTTGGCTCTAATATAATTTCTTATAAATTTATGGGTGGAACTTATTTTTAAAAATTGGTCGCAAAGAGAGGGTCCTCAAGGATTAATACTCATGATGTTGGCTCTGATATCATTTATTGTATAGAGCATCTTCTCAGCCTCCAGGACAATCTTGAGGTTCATATCCCAGTCAGGAAAGTTTGCACCATTAAATACATTTTCGCCCATGATAATGTCCCTAATGTTGATCATTCCGGCCATCTTAATTGCAATAGTCTAACTATTCAATTAACGATTACGGGTACAGTCCAACTGTTAAAAGAAAATAATAAAATATTAGTCCAACTAATTAAAATGATGAAAATAATTTGAAAGAGCGTATTTGGCAAGTATTTAAACAAAATTGTAAATTCAATATTAGCCTCCCACTAATTTTTGGCGAGCTTCTAACCCTCTGTTGAGTACTCAGGAAACCTAGTTTCCTAGTGGGCTAGGATCCCGTTAGATAACACACAACCTTGACTTTGGCCAACAAGTTGTATGATATTTAACTAGGTCGATCTCTAAGATCAATTGGATCTCATCCAATTCCTAGATCCGGTAGGTGGACCTCGAAGTCCTAAACATATACACAATATATATGTCAATATATCCAATATATTTCCTAACCTCTTCCTCTGAATCAACTAAGTCTTGGCTTTGGCTTAACAAGCTTAATGATTCCAGTAATGCGCGACCCATTGACAGTGGGAAAGCTTCATAATCCATATCGATGAACAAGAAGTGACATTGACTTTGGCTAACAAGTCACAACTGCCCAAGACATGCGATATATAACAAAGCCTTCGTGGGTCAAACACATCCGCGATGGACATTGATCTTGATTTTGGTCAACAAACCAATGCTAATCTTGGATCTTGAGAAAGAGCCACTCAATTGAAGGAAAACGTTTAATATTTGTTTGAGAGTTTTCGTGTAAATTGGCAACCAATTTATTATCTTTGATTAGGTCTCATCATACACCCTTAAGCATGCATTCTAAAAGCGTAATAAGGTGCGAAATAAATAATAATGATATACGGATGGATATGTGACAAATTGTTCCTAGAACAAATCTCTCCTTTTCCGCTCTCTCGCTAGCACTATTCTAACTTCTACCCAATTACATAATACATTAAAGAAACCTCATTTACATTGAGAGGAATTGGTGAGAAGAGAATTACAAAGAGTTGAGAGATAAAAGGATGGACACACAAGTCCAATTTATAAATTCTAAATTTATTACAATAATTTCCAAAATTGCCCTCACCCTTCTAATATCCATCTGATATATATTATTCATACAATATATCCATGTATTCACACAAAACATGTTAATCAATCAGTCTAATCCAATTAATTAATCTTTGAATTAGTGACCATCCAATGTTCAAACAACGATTTGATTTGCGCGAGTCCAACTCGATGAAGAATAAACATTTAAGTACGTATTCTTAAATTATATTGAACTATAATTTTAAATCCAATTTAATTTGTATTCAATAATAATTCTAATTTAATTCCAAATTAAATAATTACACTTATTTCAGTGCCTTTTAGACTTAGAGATTCTAAATCCAATTTTAATGGGTCTCAAAGGCCCAATTAACATCCAATGTCAATTTAATTAAAGTCCAATGGACTTTTAATTAATTCTTAAGGCATGGACTTTGGTAACCAAAGTCCAATAAGGAAACACCCTTTACCATAAAATCAATTTTTGGCCCAATTAAATATTTAAAGCCGCCCAATTATATTTGGACTTTATGGAATGATTTTAGGCCCAATTTGGATCCAATTCAATTGTCATAAACCAAGCCTGGCCCAACCAAGCCCATTAAGCCCAAATACAATAATATTAGCCCAATAAAATTAAAGATTAATTTATTAAATCACAATATTCCAAATATCACAATTATTTAATTAAAGTGTAATTACCCTAATTAATTAATTAATCCAATATTTCCAAAACGTCAATTAAACTAATTAATCATGCTTTAATTAAACAACTTACGTCCAACACAAATTGAAGCAAAATCAATCTATACATGCCTCATATAGTCACGGCAATATGGCACAAAAATTCAATCAATTTGATTTCAATCCAATTAAATCAACAATCAACATCTAAGGTCTATTTCATGCCATTTAACATATCCAATTTGTTAAAATTCAAAAAATCACCATGAGCTACATCTAGGGTACCATTCAGCCATGCTAAAAAATTTAAGAAATTTTGATCCAATCAATTTTTCACAATCTAATGATAGACAACTCCAAGTCATCATCATCAAAGCATAACCAAACATCCAATTTTATATTTTCATACTCCAAGCAAAAATGCCCAAAATAAAGTCATGAACCCTAGAATCAAATCATGCTTAGTCAAGGCTTTAGATACCATTGTTAGTGTTCCTAGAATATGCCAAGGATCTCTAATTATGATATGTGTGTGAATACTCAAAGAAGTTGCAGAAAAACTTACATTGAACGGATTAAGATGGATGTGTGAAGTTCAAAACTTTTGTGTGTTGAGAAGAGCTCCAAGCCTTTCTTTGTGTTCCAAACTCAAGGGTTGAATGACTCATTGGAAGTGCTAGCTTGAAGAAATTTTGAAACAAGTTTTCAATAGGAGAGCTAGAAGGTCACGACAATTTGAGGTTTTTAGAGGGAGAGAGCTGTTTTGTTTTTGTGTATTTGATTTTGTAAAATCAATTACCATTTACCAAATCCTAATTTTGGTATATGTCATTTCAAATAATAAAAATAAACAAAGTGTGTTGGATTTGGTTAGTGTACAAAACAAGCAACACAAGTTTTACACTCAACCTCAACCACTTCCATCACTAGTCGAAGTCCCACCACTTACAAATTCCGAATTTAAGTCAAACAATCCAACACGCAACTTTTCTTGGGCCCGGGTTCATTTAATTCCGAATTAACGAATTTTCCGTTGCGATATTATTATTAAAGTCGCTTACGAATTAATTCTAAATTAATTTGTTTGCCCGAATTAAAATCCAATTTTAATTCCACGTTGAAATCTAATTTTAAATAATATATCAAATATATTATTTAATTGATTAATTCTAAATTAATCGTTCTCTCTATTCTATTCGAATTTTATCCCAGATAAATTCTTACCGTAATTAATTTTCTCTCTCTTCTAATTAATCCCATATTAATTCTGTTCGAGTCAAATGTCATCGATGAATCTTTGGGAAGTGACCCATGAGATTCCTGGATATGTTGGCAGTAAATCCAATCTCGGACTATCCGAACACGTGTGTACCCCGTACCAGGTTCTTACCAATTTATAAGACATGGTTGGCTTCTAGTAAAACATCGTGCCTACCCAATTCTCCAGAAATATTCTTTTAAGGAATACATAATCTATACCAGGCGTAGTATACTAAGTATTATGTATTACGATCCAATATCGGAATTCACATGCTAGGCATGATGCTGGAATTGTGTCTGTCGCGTACGAAGCATATAACAAATCACTAACAACTAGTTTCTTTAATTGGATAATCATGACATTGTCATATTATCCCGATAGTTGCAACATATTAGATTACTAGTTTTGTATCCCTATGTGATCATCATCTCCATATGACTGAAGTGATACTTCCATCTTGACATCACACCCAATACACTACGATTCTCAATAAACCCAAAAGAGGCATACACAAAATCTGTTAAAGCTCTGGACGACCAAAACCAAAGCGTACTGATGATCGCAGGTATTAGCGATGCAAGTCTCAGATTAAGACCAAATACACCTACCCTGATTCAGATTCCCATAGACATATAGTCATACTACCAATGGGATTCCGATGGGTCAATCTAGAGTGAAGCTGTTTCCGTACCATCGACAAACACAACCTCCTATCACACTTGCATAAGTATCCAATACTTAAATAAATGAGAACTATACTGTTAAGCTTCCATAACGCGCTCAAGTGCAATACTAGCCTATTTCGTATTATCGATGTCCAGTCTCGATAATACTATGACTAAGGATATTTAATGATTAAACCGTTCGTGGATTGATAATGTCTCATATCTTATTAATCTGGAACTAATCATAAGGACTTTATCATTTGGATATTCAAGTAATCTAATTACAAAATGATAAAATAGCAATTTCCTTTGTCACATAGTTAATTTGTACAAAAACCACAATGTCTTTTACAAATAGTGATGCTATGGGTCATAATTGTCCAACAAAATCTTCACGAGTTCAGTAACATAGTAATTCTTTGACTTGAGATACCACTATGGATATATGAAATATTCTCCATAATTTGATGGTAGTCACTTCACCGACCTATTTAGGTAAGACCTCTGCCTATTCATTGGGTGTGGACTGATCATCAGAATATCATGTGTATGTCAAGATAGAATCCATTAGCTCTATGTATAAAGCATAGGTATTCAATATGTAATTATCAATCTATTAAATCCAGACCTGGGGGAGACTTGTTTGGTATTGTAGAGATTAAATTAAAGTGTTGGATTTGTTTAATTTTGGTTAATTTTATTAATTGGATTAATTTGAAAAATTAGGGTTCATACCTCAACCAAAATTGAGGCTTTTCATATATGTATTGTATAATGATATATATAAGATATAAAAATCCTTTTGTGTTGATTGGAAATCATCTAAACTTATTTTTAAAAAATTTGGACCAAAATGCACAAAATTGAAAGTCTTAGGTACATTTGACAATTTGGAGGATTTTGGGGATTTTTGTTGTGAGTTGTATCTTGATGTATATGATATGTGTAAATCATTTTGGTAGTATTTGAAATCACTTAAATTTATATTTGACAAATTAAGACTAAAATGATCAAAATATAAACCTTTGGGGGTCTCACGATAATTAAGGGAAAATTATATATTTTGGGTAAAAAAAACTGAATTTTTGAATATTGAGTAATTAGAATAAATTAGTTTATTTTAATTACCCAAGAAAAATTATTGAAATCGGAAAAATTTGATTTTTCGCGTTCCACTGCGTTACCCGGTAATACCCCTTAAAAAACCCAACAAAATTTTCTCCAAAGTGAAAGTAGAATTCTCCGCATATTTAAGTGAGAGTAGATATTTTGTCTCTAATAGACGTAGAATTCTGGATGTACTATAAACGTTTGTATTCAATAGTCAGACTATTTGCACTCTAAAAATTACTTTGAACACTATTATTTTGTACAATCAGTTAGTATATTTAAAAAAAAAAATAAGTATTACTTTATCACTTTTTTAAATACTAAAAAAGTCCTCATTTAATTTAATTGAATTAATTAATTATTTAATTTCTTGTTTATATTTTGCTCTCTTTGTTGGCATAAATATAGTTTTAGCGGGTATCGCGGAGGAGTGTGAAAAATCAAAATTTTCAAATTTCAAATTTTTGTTTCTTTAGACTATTAAAATAAAATATTTATTTTAATATTAAATCCCAAAACCAATTTTGGAAACGTCTAAAATACCCATTGGCCGAAAATTAGCTTAATGTGCAAACTTTTATATTTTTCTCATTTTAGTCCAAAAGTACCAATTACACATTTAAGTGTTTCCAAAACACTACCAAAATGATTAGTATACATCTTATATACCTAATTGCATCCATGAAATGAAAAGCCTCAATTTTAGTAGTAGGCATAAACCCTAAATTATTTAATTTATCAAATTAACCAAATTACTCTTAAATCAACTTCCAATCATGCTTTAATCCAAACTTTCCATTTCCAACATCCCAAGTGTCTCACCACAATAAAAAATACACAAAAATAATTCTAGGTTTTCATAAAGTGGCATAAAAACTATAGAATGACAACTTATCATTCTTTAGCAAAATTTAAACTTCAATAACACTTATTAAGCTTAAAAGATTTATCACACATGTATTTTTTCTTTCCCACAAGCTCCCAACAAGTAAATCCCATTTTCAAGAGAAGAAAAATAAAAAAAATACATCTCATGTATTCAAACAAAGTAAGGGAAATAATTTCCTTATTAACAAATTAAGAAAACATATCTTAATTTTCTAAATCCTTAAGTTAAGCCTTTGATTTTTTTCCTTAAATTTTCTCTTTCTAAGGGTTTACTATTTGATCTTTTGGTTTCCTTGGAGAAGAAAAAGAACAACCCCTTTTTTGTAGTGTAGTGCCTGGATTTTTGGGGATTGTAACAAGGGAAAAATAATTTTTTGTTTTCAAAATAATTTTAAATGCAAAAAATTACCTAATCACACTAATACAAAAACAAAGGCCACATGTCTCCATTTAAAATATAACACATGTCATTATCAAAATGACATATACTTATATAAAAAATACATTTAATTAATAACTTAATTAATTAACCTTTTAATCAATTAATTCATTTAAATAAATATATAATATATTTCTACATTTACACTAAATGATAAAATACATCCATTAGTTATATGTAAACCAAATTCATTTGATAAAAACCAAATTCATTTGATAATTAATTGATGTGCATTTTATCAAAATTATGCATCTAATAAATATACATATTAATTCAGAAATTATCAAAAAATCACATGTGTAGTTTAAGTTTAACTATTAAACGATTAACGAATATTCAATATTATTTGTTATAAGTTGTCCTAGTGCTCTACGAGTATTTTCAATAATGTGAGACTCTCTAAGTTCAAGTATATCCGTCACGGAATCCAATTTCGTGTCCATAATTCATCCACTCGTAAATTATGATGACCATAGATATTCTCGCTGAACCATACAAGTTGAGATCTTCGTATACATATAATCTTTCCATCTTAGTATCCGGATAAATACCAAAGACATATATATAATCGTCAAATCTCATACGATATAATTATGTCGACGTATAGATCTACGATTTCTCAATAACACTCATAACTTATTTTCGACTATACCATGGCCATGGAATTGACAAATCACAATCTCATGAAGTAGACACCTAAATCATGTATGTATGACTGACGAAACCTCTCTGGATATATCACCAGATATCATGAGTATCAGTTCACACCCAATGAATAGACGGAGGTCTAACCTAAAAAGATCAAAGACATGACTCTATCAAAGTGTGGAGGATAACTCATACATCCACCATGGTATCTCAAGTCCAAGGACTACAATGATACTCAACTCGAGAATATTCATATTGACGCTAGCGAACCATCTATTAGAAATCTTCAATGAGTCGTTCAGTGTTCATCCGCTATGAATACTTACATGTCTATACGAATCTCCTTAGACTCGTGGCTTAATGAGATAAACCACCGAAATTCAATATTCTGATATACGACATGTACCGGTTTCTCATTTTTATTTACCGACCAATAATGTAAATCTTATCTTGTTTAAGATTGATATTGTTATGACATTTCTCAATGTCAATTGTGATGCTTTTTCAATTACGTTATAACTTAATCATTCCTAGGTATTATACGTCTTTACCATCGAAAAGATAGTATATTGAAGAAACGACATATTTCATTCATAATAAAACATTATTCATACACGTATTTACAGAAAAATATATGATAATTAGCTTGCCGAGTACCAACTCCAACATTCATTATATCCGTAAAGATGTCCACCACCATCAAATTTATTAAGAATTTCTTTATCCTTAAAATCATTTAATTTCTCCCTTAATTTGTTGTTTGATTTATTATTGTACATCTTCCATTTCGGCTCCTAAAATATGTGTTTATATATCATCTTTATAATCATATACTTTTAATGTCTTTCTATTTTATTGGAAAAATTGTTCATCCTCTACTTCATTTTTTTCAAATAGCTACATGACACATCTATTAAATCATTGCAGGAGGGAGATAGAGAAATGTAGAGTGCATTTTGATTGAGTCTCTATCTTACTTCGAACAAAAAAAAAAAAAAAAAAAAAAAGGATCAATAGTTGAATTTTTGGCATCTCTAAAACTTTTTCCAATTAATTCTCATTGAAAATTTGTCTAATTTAAAAAAAAAAAAATTTGCTTTATCTTGGGTGGATTTTAAAAAAGAGTATTTCAAATATGATGTAAATTTGATGTTTTAGGAAAAAAAATCGTTTCTCAGGATTTGATAAATGACTTTGGTTTATTAAAAGGGTGTTCAAAATAAAATTACTTCGTCTATCATATCAAGTTGTCCTTAATATTAAATAATAATAAGATTATTTTAGTCATATAATTTTTTTTTATTAAAAAACAGTGTTCAAAATAAAACTTAGAGTGCAAATAGCTCAACTTGAATAATGATGGGCGAATGATTACTTTTGTTCATTGGATTCCCGAATTTCAATTGAATTTGGGATACTTTTTTATTTTGATTAAAAATTTTAGTTCAAATTTTCATATTCAGGTTTCATTAAATCTAAACCCGATTCGAAAAAAATTCAAATATTAAATGTTATATTTTTTTATGACATGGGCCGAATTGAATAAAAAATGAACCATTCTGATTTTTCTGCTTCCAGACCATGAATATATTATATTGCCATCTGTATTATTATTGAGGTGAGAATGAGACGAGTCTGACATTGAGTACGTGTAGAGAGTGAGATTGAGTAGAGAATAAGAATTATTTTATTTAGCTTAAATTATATAAAAACATGTTTGAGTTTTGGTAATCAATTTATATTAGAAAATTATGCTTAGGAATATATCCCCGTATCAGTTGAGATGAATGGATGAAATTAAAATATAAGCTTTGGGCAACCCTATTGATCGCCATTTTATATAGCACGCAAGCGCACGTATCGCTCAAGTTGTATAAAAGTTCTAACCTATAAGAACATACTATTAATCCTATCAATTACTAGAACTAGATTTACTTAAAGAAAATTGAACAATTGACTAAAATGTTTTGATTTATCAAAACTAAATAATTAAATATAAGGAAGCAAAAAATTAATTATTTAGAAAAGCTCGTGCGAGTAAAAAACTAGAGTTGCAACTTCCCTAAGCACGCTAACAAATATATGCACTCTTCATTCAATTAAGTATTTGTCATGGATTACTAACCCAGAACACAACATTATTTACAAGCCTCTTCTGATGGTCAGGTAGAAACGTCCAAGTTAATTCAATTACCTATATTCCTATGATAAATAATCTTAGTTAAACTTATTAAGTTCATATTCTAATATTAGCTAAGCATATCCTACATATATATTTTTATCTTGTACGGAAATTGACTATGAATACATTCACGCACTATTAATTCCCAAGGCTAAACCAAAAATCAATTTTCCAAGTTTCTCAGGGTTTACTAGGACTATCCTAATGTTGGCCAAACACTAAAACATATTAAGCATGAAGAATAATAAATAATCTAACACAAAACTCAAAAAAATAAAGAGATCCAAATTAAATTAATTAAGAATTGTGAATAGGTTCCTTTAGAACCCTAGAATAATGAATTAGTTAAACATGATATTTATTAAGCACAAACAATTCATTATTATAAGGCAAAGAGTCATAAATAAAGACTAAAAGAATAAAACATAGAAGGAACTCGTTGTGAGGTCTTTTGTTTCAATCTTCAGCACTAATTGAATCTGGATGTTTTTAGAAAGACCTTGATCTAGCATTATTAGAAAGACCTCGATCTAGGTGTTTTTCCTTTATTTGTGCTCTCTAAAAGTATGATTTTTAGGTTTTAGTTGGACTTGTTCTTTTTATAGGAGTTGATGGAGACTTTTCTTCTGATGAAATTACAGTTCCAAGCATATCAGAAAATGGGCTTGCGATGTGCTGCACATGGACTCACATCGCGATGTGGGCTTAATGTGACATTATGTCTCAATTTTGGCCTTCGATGTATTGTGTCACAACTAGGCCGAGTTGTGACGCGGACCTGCTTCTACCTGCATCACGATACATCTTGCATTGCGTCGCACTGTATCTTCAATTTCACATTCTGCCTCCAAAATACACTAGGACGTGGTGTGATGCAAAGAACTGCGTCGTGACCGGTGCGTAATCACACGCGTATAACGCAAGCGCACGTATCGTTCAAGTAGTATAAAAAGTATCGATCCCACGAGGACTTAATATCTAATCTATTAATTTTATGAGGTCAAATGATACTAATATCTAACAGGTTGTTTGATTGATTTGAAAATGTGACGATTCTAAATTTAAAAATAAGTAAATAAAGTTGTTCGAAAGTAGGTTTAAGAAAATTCAATATTAAAAACTATCTAGGGTTGTGATTTCTTTGCAATATCATTTTAAAGATGAAGTGGTTATCTTATAGTTGGGTAAAATATTGATTTATTAACCTGGAACACTAAATTATGTAAAAGCCTCTTCCGATGGTCAACTACAAATATCCAGTATAACCCAATTGAACCATATGTCTATGTCAACCAAATTACCTGGATTCATTAAGATTAAGTTCCAATTATGGCTACCCCCCCCCGACAGGTATATTCCTATCCTGTAAGGAAATCTATTAAAGGGTTTTCTATCCTCAAGGAAGATCGTGGGCTATTGAGTCTAAGGTCTTAAACTTAAAATCCCTATGACTAGTTCATTTTAAGTTTACCAATTCAATTTTATTAATGGCCAGTTAATAAAAAGCATTAAGATTAAGACTCAATAAATAAACCTTTATATTACCCAAACTATAATTTAACCCCTTATAAACCGGTGATATTGGATTTCATCACAACCCCAGATAACTGGCTTAGTTACGACACATATTTACAAGTAGAAAAAAAAATAAAAGACATAAAGTAAAATAATAAAAAATAAATAATGAAAAGTAAATTGTTGAAAATTAAATAAAGTAAAAGTAAAAAGTAAAAAAAATAAAAATAAAAGTAAATTATTGAAAAGTAAATTGCTGAAATTAAATAAAGTAAAAGTACAATAAAAGAAAATGCTGGGGTTAGAGGATCAACTTTTATTACTACTATTTTAGATATCTCCCTTAATATAATATATTAACTTTGCGTGATAATTACCAACCAGCCATATAGACTGTATCCTGATTAAGTCAAATTAATAATTAATTACCAACCGACCAACCAGGCGGTATCCATACTTAGTTAGGTTAAAACCAATTTATAATTAATTTCCAACCTTCCAATATAGCAGTATCCTTATTAAGTCAGGTTTTAAATAGTTTATATTTTATATTTAAGGGAGAATAATCTAGATAGCAATAATAAAAGCTTAACCTTTTACCCCAGCAAGGGGGAGTTACCTCCTCATTGCATGAAAAATAAAAACTGCAAAAGTAAAGAAAGAAAAAGTTTGTGCGTAAAAGTAAATTGCGGAAAGTAAAAACTGAAAAGTAAAGAAAAGAAAGTGCGAAAGCGGAAATTAATTACTGGAAGCTGTAAATAAACAAACAAGATACAATCTTCTTATTTATTCATTAGGAATTTCAAAGAAGAAAGTTGAAATT
This sequence comes from Zanthoxylum bungeanum, assembly GCA_019454045.1. Lineage (NCBI taxonomy): Eukaryota > Viridiplantae > Streptophyta > Magnoliopsida > Sapindales > Rutaceae > Zanthoxylum > Zanthoxylum bungeanum. The sequence continues at coordinate 27,345 of SKCR01017486.1, read as the reverse complement.
TACAAATGAAATGGCTTGGTATTTATATGCAAAATTTTGCCTCTATCAAATCATCCATCAAATTCTCCACCAAATCCATTATTAATTTCTCCACTAATTACTCCACCAAATCCATTATTAATTGCTCCACTAATTGCTTATCATGTTTGGTGGTGATTTGATAATTTTTATAATTTATTTATTAATTTATTTTTTGCTTTGAAAATGATTGAAAATGACTTTAATAATTACACACAACACACTTCTGGATGGTTCATCAATTTCTGTCATGAAATATTCATAATTCTAAATTATTTTGTCTTTCAAAGTTGTAGATATTCGAGTCATCTTTAATCTGGCACTTGAATCAGCTCAATCCAATATCAGAGTGAAAAGTTATGCCCAAAATACGACAGATGCGCAAAACTGAAATTTCAAAAACTGCACTTCGTTAAAACGCCATTTCAAGTTTCCAATCTCCAAAATTAATATGTCAAGTCCAGATTTTACCCTTATTTGACCCACATTTCATCCTAAATGATTTCATTGAGTCCCGATATTATTTTATCTGCAAAATAAACTAAAACACATCAAAACGTTCATCAAACCCGAGAAACTAAACAAAATATTAAGGTGAAAGGGGCGGTAAATATTGATATATTTTCCGCTCATCACACCCCCAAACCTAACATTTTGCTAGTCCTCGAGCAAAGCAACAAAATAAAATACAAGAAACAATTAAAATTAAACTAAGCCACTTTCGTAGGGATCACGGTTGCATTTAGCATATGCAACAAGCCTTTAAACCCCTAGGTGTCCCTAGTGGACGAGTTGTAGTCTCGTGAGGGTTTACAGCAATGATACCCACAAACATTTTACAAAAGTAAAAAGGTAGTGAAACTAATGCACACAAAAGCAAAAAGACAAGCGAAAAGAGAATAAAGATGTTAGTGACTAATCAGGTGAAACTTCTACTCCAAGTTACTAGTTGTTTTCTTTCTTTTTAAATTACCGAATAAGTAAATTCTCCGATTATATTTACCATTCTCTATATACACAGCCAACAAAATATTAAACAACTCATTTTTGCCCACAACAGTCATAAGTGCAGTTGAGAAGAGAGTAATATTTTTGTCCTGAAGTTTTATCAGAATTCACACCTTTTTGTAGCAATGGAATAATTTTTCTGATTTTTTTTCCTATATTTTTTATTTATATACAATACCTTTCATCTATGTAACGAGCTTTGGGCCGGTAGCTCCCAAACTAGTTGGCTTTAGGGCACCAGGTGTTAAGACACCCCTACGGACTTAATTACTCAGACTTCAGATATATATATTTTTACAGCATCTTTGATCCATGTAGCGAGCTTTGGGCCAATGACTCCCAAACCAATTGGCTTTAGGGCACTAGGTGTTAAAACACCCTTACAGACTTAATAACTTGGATCTCAGACGTCTTTTTTTTCTTTACTCCATCACTTTTTGAGATGCTTCCTCCAATTAAACTAGAGCACTGAATATTACAAACTTTTCAATTTTAGCTCATGTCCGTATGTTACTATGTATGTTGATAATACCTGCTAACTGAGCATATGAAGATCCATTTTAATCAGTATTATGGAGAATTCACAAATTAAATAATTCAAAAGGAAATAAACAAAAATTAACTTGATTCGAAATAGGTTTGAGATACGTCTCAGGAGTGGAAACTCCTTACTCAGCTATCTCTTACCAATTTCACCTTTTTAGTCAAAACAAAAACATAAAATATTTTTGTAATTTTTGAAAAATTTTCAATTTTTTTTTTTGTATTTTTCGAAAAATTTTGGACTAAAAAAATAAAAACAACACACAACTAAAAAAAGATATTAATCAACTAATTCCCTCCCCCAAACCTAAATGAGACATTGTCCCCAATGTTTTAAACGGTAGAAGAAAAGTTTAGAAGATAATACCTGGTTAGCTGAAATTCTACAGGAAATTAAAGGTTAAGATCCAGATTAATCTGATGCCTCTTACCACGATCGTCCTCAGACCAATTTATCTTTGAAAGGATAGGGTCAACTTGTGGTTCATAGGCTAAGAGTTGGTCTATTAGATCTGGAGCAGTTCTGGCAGTAAAGATGAGTTATTTCAAAGGTTTTGACACGAACCCATTTCTTCGGCCATCATCAAAAAACACAAAAAGAAAATCATAAAATCCATCAACGTTAAATAGCCCAATTGGTTTCTGGTGTATGTTCAAGTTCGCCCAAGATAGCACTATAAGAATTTCCTCCAATGTGCCCAAGCCACCTGGCAAAGCAATAAAAGCATCAGCACGGTTAATCATTTCTTCCAGTCGTTCAGACATATCTGACACGATCAGTTCCTCTCCGTTTGATGGTTCAATAAGATTTGCTTCTGCCAAGGGTTTTGGGATGATTCCCAAAACGTGACTGCCTCCCTCCTGTACAGCCTTTGAAACGATCCCCATTAGTCCAAGATTGCCTCCGCCATATACTAAGTGCATATTTCTTGCAGCTAAGACTCGACCCAATTCTTGTGCAGCTTCTACGTATTGTGGTTTAGTACCAACACTACTACCGCAAAACACACAGATGTTTTCAACTCGTCTTCTTGAAGTGGCTTCCATGTTTTACTCTGGATGTCTTCAAAAGTGCAATGATGAGTTGAATTTATAACACCTGAAAATGGTGAGTAAAATAATAGCACTAGTACCTGCCAAATGACAATTATTAGTTAAACAGTAAAATAAATCGTGATAGTCGAAAAGGTCTGGATCCTGTCGGATAAAGTACAACAAAAAAAATTACAATTATTAGGAAAAGATAAATAGATATAATATTTACAAGAAAAGTTGCGGCTTGATTGACGTCTATGCGTCAGGGATAAGCTTCCCATCCAATTTTCTTATAAATTGGCAAACATGGTCTTTTTGAGTCAGATTCCCAAGACTTAACTGTTGTCTTTCTTTTTGAAATTGTGTATGTAATTTGCGAATGGCTATGTGTACATATCCACTGGGATGCGTCTCAAGAGTCGAAGATATATTATCTACAGAATCTTTACTCAAGCCATCCCTAATGAATTTAATTTTGTCTTCGCGATTATCAGACACCATTCCTAAAGAACGACAACAAATACTGCAATTCCAGCGTGCACATTTGTAACAAACACCCATTTGCTTAGCTCTACGTTTCTTTGCATAGGTGCTTCTTCCAAAACCAGGCAGATGTGAAATAAAAGAGTCAGAAGACTCACCTGTCAATCGGACTCGTGCTTCAATTACCCAACGAATGTCATTAGGAACACCGTGAATTGTTAGTAGTCTCATCCGTTCCAAGCGAGCTTTGTAAACTTTCATCAGAGATTTTTGAGGGAAAGAAGGAAATTGCTTGTGAAGATTTGCTAGAGCTTCTTCCATCCTGAAATGACTTAACCTGCAAAAACTAAACACACCAAATTAAATCACACCAAATCACAATATATACAAAAATTGCATAGGTTGCCTCCCTGCGAGCGATAAGTTTAAAGTCATCAGCTAGACGTGACTTCTTGAACGTTAGACTGGATCTGAAAGTGTGACACTTTCTTTTTGTCGCTCAAATGATTCTCCCCAGTAGTGCTTGACACGCTGACTGTTAACCTTGAATGTGTTGTTGGTATTGGGATCCAGTAACTCAACAGCTCCATATGGTAAAACCTGAGTGATCACAAAAGGACCTGACCACCTAGATTTCAACTTTCCAGGGAAAATTTTCAACCTCGAGTTGTACAACAACACCTGCTGCCTTGGTTTCAACTGTATGTGCACTATTTTTCTGTCATGCCATTTCTTTGTCTTTTCTTTGTATAATCTGGCATTCTCATAAGCTTGTAGACGAAACTCCTCCAATTCGTTGAGTTGGTGAAGTCTTTTCTCTCCTGCAGCTTGTGAATCAAAATTCAACTTCTTCAGTGCCCAGTACGCATTGTGCTCAAGCTCAACTGGCAGATGGCACGCTTTCCCAAACACCAATCGATATGGGGACATACCAATGGGTGTCTTGTAAGTTGTCCGGTAGGCCCATAATGCCTCATCTAGTTTTGTTGACCAGTCCCTCCTTGTTGATCCAACGGTTCTCTCTAAGATTCTTTTGACTCTCTGTTTGAAACCTCAACCTGTCCATTTGACTGTGGATGGTAAGCAGTGGAAACTTTGTGAGTAACTTTGTATTTGGATAGGAGTGCATCGAAGTATCTGTTGCAGAAATGTGACCCACCATCGCTGATGATTGCACGAGGTGTTCCGAACCGAGTGAAAATGTTATTTTTCAGGAATTTGATCACCACTTTTGAATCATTAGATGGCAATGCAATTGCTTCAACCCATTTGGAGACGTAGTCTACAGCAACCAGGATGTACATGTTTCCGAATGATGGAACAAAGGGTCCCATGAAATCTATACCCCACACATCGAATATTTCCACTTCTAGAATGTTTTGCAACGGTCTTTCGTTTCTCCTGGAAATATTTCTCGTTCTCTGGCACCTTTCATATTGAAAAGCAAAAAGATAAGCATCTTTAAAAAGAGTGGGCCAGAATAAACCTGATTGAAGGACTTTGGCTGCAGTTTTGTTTCTGCTGAAGTGTCCGCCATATGGTGATGAATGACAGTGCTGTAAAATAATGTTGACCTCCTCATGTGGAACACATCGTCTCAATAATTGATCAGCACACTGTTTGAACAGGTACGGCTCATCCCAGACATAGTGCTTGACTTCTTTGAAGAACTTCTTCCGTTGCTGAGTTGTCCATTCCAACGACCATTTTCCTGACACAATGTAGTTGACATAGTCAGCATACCAAGGGACTTCCTATTGTTTCATGGCAAACAGCTGTTCATCTGGAAAAGTTTCTTTGATTGACAGTTCTTTGCCAGCTGTTTCTCCATTCTCGAGCCTCGATAGATGATCTGCCACCTGATTCTCTGTCCCTTTCCTGTCTCGAATCTCCACGTCAATTCTTGCAGAAGAAGTATCCAACGGATTAATCTGGGTTTGGCATCTTTCTTCATGATCAGATATTTGATTGCTGAATGATCTGTGTAGACCACCACTTTGGGACCCAGCAGATAGGAGCGGAATTTGTCAAAAACGTACACAACTGCGAGCAACTCCTTTTCGATGGTTGTGTAGTTGAGTTGAGCTTCATTCAGAGTTCTGCTGGAGTAGTAAATGGTGTGGAAAATCTTTGCTTTACGTTGTCCCAAAACTGCATCTACAGCAAAATCACTAGCATCGCACATCACTTCAAATGGAATGGTCCAGTCTGGTGCTACAATGATGGGGGCAGAAACCAGCTTATGTTTTAAGATCTCGAAAGCTTCCTGGCATTCTTTGGTAAAGTTGAAAGGCACATCCTTTTCCAGAAGATTGCAAAGAGGTTTTGCAATTTTGGAAAAGTCTTTGATAAATCTCCTGTAAAAACCTGCATGTCCAAGAAAACTTCGAATCCCCTTGACAGATGTTGGTGGAGGTAGTTTTTCAATTGTTTCAATCTTTGCTTTGTCTACCTCGATTCCCTTTTGTGAGATCCGGTGTCCAACAACAATGCATTCTTGTACCATGAAATAACATTTCTCCCAGTTGAGTACCAGGTTTTTATCTTCGCACCTTTGTAACACTTGTTCCAGATTTTGCAAGCAATGGTCAAAAGAATCTCCAAACACAGAAAAGTCATCCATGAATACCTCCATACTTTGCTCCAGCATGTCTGAGAATATGGCCATCAGGCAACGCTAAAAAGTGGCGGGGGCATTACATAATCCAAATGGCATCCTACGGAAAACAAAAGTACCATAGGGACATGTAAATGTGGTTTTCTCCTGATCTTCTGGGGCGATGGCAATCTGATTGTACCCTGAATATCCGTCAAGAAAGCAATAGAATTCATGTCCCGCCAATCTGTCTAACATCTGGTCAATGAATGGTAGCAGAAAATGGTCTTTTCTCGTGGCTTTGTTCAACTTCCTGTAGTCCATGCATACTCTCCATCCAGTCACCGTTCTTGTTGGGATCAGCTCATTCTTTTCATTGGTGACCACAGTAATTCCTCCTTTCTTTGGCACACATTGCATAGGACTCACCCAAGTGCTATCTGAGATGGGGTAAATGATGCCAGCATCCAACCATTTGATGATTTCTTTCTTCACGACCTCCTTCATGATTGGATTGAGTCTCCGTTGATGCTCCACTGTGGGTTTGTACTCATCATTCATCAGAATCTTGGGCATGCAAAATGATGGACTAATGCCTCGAATGTCTGCTATAGTCCAGCCAATGACTCTTTTGTGTTCTCGTAATACTCTCAGTAGCTTTTCTTCCTGCTCCAATGTTAGTGAATAAGAAATAATAACAGGTAATTCAGAAGAGTTTCCAAGAAATGCATACCTAAGATGGCTCGGAAGTAACTTCAGCTCCAGCTGTGGTGGTTCTTCAATCGAAGGCTTGATTTGATCTTTCTTTGACAGTTCCAAGCTTTCAACTGGTGGTGTTGCTTTGAATCAGAATGGTTTGTCAAGGTAGTTGATACATTCTAGGATTTCAGCATCTAGCTCGCTGTCAGTCATGTTGGTGATGCAAGCTTCAAGTGTATCCATGGGATTTGGCTCAGTATTTTGAACGATACTATCAACAACATCAACTCTGAAGTATTTTTCTTCCTTTTCATCGCTCGGGAATTTCATGGCTTTGAAAACATTAAAGGTCACTTCTTGGTCCTGCACTTTCATGGTCAGTTCTCTTTTTTGCACATCAATCACAGTTTTACCTGTAGCCAAGAATGGTCTCCCAAGAATGATAGGTATTTATTTGTCTTCTTCCATGTCAAGGATGATGAAATCTGCTGGGAGAATTAGTTTGTCGACTTTGACCAGCACATCTTCAACAACACCTCTTGGAAATGCGAGTGTTCGGTCAGCAAGTTGCAATGAAACTGAGGTAGGCATTGCTTCTCCAATCTGCAGTTTCCTGTAAATAGAAAAAGACATCAAGTTAACACTGGCTCCTAAATCACATAAAGCCTTACCAATGTAAGGTTCTCCAATAGTGCATGGGACAGTGAAACTGCCAGGATCTTTCAACTTCGGGGGAAGTTTCCTCTGAATGATGGCGCTGCATTCTTCCGTTAATGCTACTGTTTCGTAGTCTCCCAATCTTCGTTTTCGTGAAAGAATGTCTTTCATGAATTTTACATAGCTGGGCATTTCTTCCAAGGCTTCTGCAAATGGAATATTGATGTGAAGCTTTTTGAACACCTCCAGGAATCGAGCAAACTGCTTGTCCAGTTTGTTTTTCTGAAGTCGTTGAGGAAAAGGTGGAGGTGGAGTGAACTGTTCTTTTTCCTTTGCTTCTTTTTCCTCCATCTGTGGAACTGCATCTTTTCGAACTTCCTCAATTGTTGCTTTGATTCCAACATCTTTATTGATCTCACTACCACTTTTTAAGGTAATAGCTTGACATTGCTCCTTCCCTCGGTTCCTTGGATTTGGTTCTGTGTTGCTGGGAAGATTAATGATTCCAGTTAAGCGGGGCTTGGCTCAACAAGCTTAATGATTCCAGTTAAGCGGGGCCCATTGACTTTGGAAAGCTTCGTAATCCATGTCGATGAACAAGAGGTGATCTTGACTTTGGCCAACAAATCAAAACTTGCCCTAGACATGCGATATAGAACAAAGCCTTCATGATTCAAACACATCCACGATGGACAAAGGTCTTGACTTTGGCCAACAAACCAATGCTAATCTTGGATCTTGAGAATGAATCATTCAATGGAAGGAAAGCGTTTAATATTTGTTGAGGGTTTTTCGCGTAATTGGCAACTAATTAATTATTTTTGATTAGGTCTCATCATACACCCTTAAACATGCATTCTAAAACATAATAAGGCGCGAAATAAACTAATAATGATATGTGGATGGATATTTGTCAAATTTTGTTCCTAGAAAAAATCACACACTTTCCTCTCTCCCACTAGCCGTATTCATACTTCTACCCAATAACATATAAAGAAACCTCATTTACATTGAGGGGAATTGGTGAGAAGAGAAATACAAGGAGTAAGGAGATAATAGGCTAGACATGCAGGTCCAATTAATAAATTCTAAAATTATTACAATAATTTCCAAAATTGCCCTTACCCTTCTAATATCCATCTGATATTCATTATTCATACAACTCTTTCAAGTATTCACACATAGCATGTTATTCAATCAATCTAATCCAATTAATTAATCTTTGAATTAATGACTATCCAATGTTCAAACAATGATTTGATTTACGCGAGTCCAACTCGTTTAAGAATAAATACTTTAAGTACGTATTCTTGAATTATATCAAACTAAAACTTTAAATCTAATTTATTTGTATTCAATACTAATTCCAATTTAATTCCAAATTAAACATTTACACTTATTTATATGCCTTAAAGACTTGGATTCCAAATCCAATCTTAATCGGTCTCAAAGGCCCATTAACATCCAATGCCATTTTAATTAAAGTCCAATGGGCTTTTAATTGATTCTTAAGGCATGGGCTTTAGCCATAATAGATCAAACCCAAAATGCCAAGGCCCAATAGGAATCACCCCATTGCCAACAAATCAATTTAGGCCCATTAGGCCCAATTAAATTCTTTAAAGGCCCAAGGGATATATTTGGACTTTATGGAATTGGTTTTGGGCACAATTGGATCCAATCCAAAAGTCCAAAATCAATCTTGGTCTAACCAAGCCCATTAAGCCCAAATACACACTTTTAGCCCAATTAAAATTTAAAGACTAATTATTATAATTTTAATAATCCAAATATCATTATTATTATAATTAAAGTGTATTAGATATGATTAATTAATTAAACTTAATATTTCCAATACACCAATTTAAACTAATTAATCATGTTTAATTATTCAATTTATGCTTAACACAAATTGAAACAAAACATATCATTCCATGCTTATCATGCTCTTTGAATTTAACATAATGTTTATCGATTTTGATTTCAATCTAATCAAACCAACAATCAACATTTATATCATGCATTAAACACATCCAATGTTGTAAAAAAAAATTCAAAGTGCAGTCCACTGCTATGGTGTATTCGGCCATGCTCAATATTTTTTTGATTTTTGATCTAATCAATTTATCTCAAATCTAATCATGCACAACTCTAAGTTAACATAATCTAAGCATGCTCAAACCATCAATTTGAAGAAATCATGCTCAAAATACAAAAGCCCCAAATTAAAGTCTCATGAACCCTAAAAAATCCATGATTAAAATTGGATCATTATACCATTGTTAGTGTTCCTAGAACATGCCAAGGATCTATTAAGCAAGATTATGTGTGAATTTAATCATTAAAAGGTGCGGAATGACTTACAATGATCAGTTTTGATTTTTTCAAAATTTGAGTTGTGATCTCCAAGCTCCAAGCTTTAAGTGATGATTTCAAGCATTGAGTGAGTTTCCATATCACCTAAGATGACTCCTTGAAGTGCTAGCTTGTTTGATCTTGCAACAAAATCAAAGAGATAAGAGAGAGGTGTGCACGCCCAAATGAGTTATAGGGTTCTTATTTTTGGCTTGTGTTTTGTTTGGATGAGAGATGATTTGATTTTGGTAAAGGGTTTTTACCCTTTTTACCCAAAACCAAGTGGTTGGGTCTTGGTTTCTCTTAAACCAAAACCAAGAGGTTGGAAAGTGAGTGGTTTTGGCATAAATGCCAACCACTCTCCCAACAACCAATTCACACATGTGAAGTGGGCCCCACCATTTGAATTCAAAATTCAAACGGTTTCTACGAATATTTACCACGGCTCAGATCCGTTTAATCCGATTAAACAAATTTCCATCGCTAAATAATTAAATCTAATTTAATTAAATAACGACGCCTCGTAAATATATTACGAATGCCGTTTACGAATTAATTCTAAATTAATCCGTTCGCTTGTATTAAATTTCGACTTTAATTTCGTATTGAAATCCAATTCCAATTAATATATCCGATATATTAATTTTAGCCCATATAAATAAATTAAACAGAAAAATCAAATTTAACTATTAAATTTATTTTACCGATTATTCCAAATTAATCGCGTTCTCTCTCTTCCGAACACATTTAATCCCAGATTAAATAATGCCTCAATTAATCCCAGATTAATTTTCTCTCTCTTAATTAATCCTAGATTAATTCAAATCGAGTCAACTGTCATCGATGAATCTTTTGGAAGCGACCCTAGAGACCCCTGGATATATTGGCAGTAAATCTGGTTATCGGACTATCCGATTAAGTACGTACCTCGTACCACGTGCTTACCGATTTACAAGATATGGTTGGCTTCTAGCAAAACACTGTACCTACCCAATTCTCCAGAAATATTCTTGATGGAATATATAATCTTTTTCCAGACGTAGTATACGTAGTATTGCGTATAGCGATCTAACATCAGATGTCACATGCAAGGCCTGTGGATGGAATAGTGTCTGCCCCGTACGAAGTATATATCGGATCACAAGCAACTAGTCTCTTCAATCAGATAATCATGACCTTGTCACATTATCCCGATGGTTGCAACACATTAGAGTACCAGTTCTGTATCCATGCGTGATCACCATCTCCATATGACTGTAGTGATACTTCCATCTTGACATCACACCCAATACTCTACGACTCTCAATAAACCCAGAAGAGGCGTACACAGAACCTGTTAAAGTCCCGGACGACCAAAACTAAAGCGTATTGATTGTCGCAAGTATTAGCGATGCAAGTCTCAAGTTAAGACCAAATACATCTACCCTGAATCGGATTCCCATAGACACATAGTCATACTACCAATGGGATTCTGTGGGGTCTATTCGGACCGAAGTTGTTTCCGTACCATCGGTAAACACAACCTCTTATCACACTTGCATAAGTATCCAATACTTAAATATATGAGAACTATGCCGTTATGCTCCCATGACACGCACAAGTGAAATACTAGTCTATTCCGCATTATCGATGTCCAGTCTCGATAATACTACGACTAGGGATATTTAATGATTAAACCTTAGTGGATTGATATTGTCTCGTATCTTATAATCCGGAACTAATCATAAGGACTTTTATCATTTATATATTCAAGCAATCCAATTACAAAATGATAAAATAACAATTTCCATAGTCACATAGTTAATTTGTACAAAAACCATAATGTCTTTTACAAATAGTGAGGATATGGGTCATAATTATCTAACAGGTTGTGCGGCTTGTGACAGTACCAGGATGAATAAACATGCAAACATCTATCATACATTTTAAAATAAAATAGATATAATTTAAACTTATAAAATTTGAAAAGAATGAAAAATCAGTAAAGGTGTTGATTGTCTCCCAATTAGTGTTAAGTTTATAGTCTTCATGCAGACTTTCTCAGTATAACTTCCATTACGAGGGCTTCCAAATGTGTTTAGATGTCCAGACATGACAGTCTCATAAGCCTTAGAAACCACTCTCCACCACCAAACATTAGATGGCAAGTTTAGATCGTCTAGTTGTAGCGAATCCTCTATAGAAGGTCTCACTAGGTCCGACAACGACTTATCAAATGGTTCCATATGCGGGTTAGCTCTAAAACGCAGAGATGCATCATGTACATACAAACATTTTCATGTAATATTTTTCTCTATGTTAGATATCTTCAACATGCACGTTTTAGGACTATCATTGTGGTGACTCATGTTAAACGTTTCATGAACTGCACCTTATAAGCTATTTATCCTATGAAACCCTTCATCATCTTGAGGGTATGGCACATTAATGAAAACCTTAAAGGTTACCTCTTGGTCTTAAACTTTCATGTTTAATTCACATTTCAGTACATCGATGAGAGTTTAACCTATTTTCAAAATTGGCCTTCCAAAGATGATGAAGACTTTATGATCTTCCTCCATGTCTAATACGATGAAATCTACTGGGAAGAAGAATTTATCAGTTTTTTCAACCCATAATCTATTTTTCCTCATTGGAAGGTGAGGGATCTCTCAGCCAGCTATAAGGTGACTATGGTTAGATTTGCCTATCATATTCTGAATTTCCTATAGATAGACTGAGGCATGAGGTTAATGCTTTCTCCCAAATCACATAGAGCCTTAGCCAAGTATTGATTTCCGATGGTACATGGTATGGTAAAACTTTCAGGATTTTTAAGCTTTGGGAAAGATTTTTCTGCAGAATGCACTACATTCCTCTGTGAGTGCCACAGTTTCAAATTCCCCCAGTTTTATTTTCTTGGACAATATCTCCTTTATAAACTTGAAATATTTGGGAGTTTGTTACAATGCTTATGTAAATGAGATGTTGATATGTAGTTTTTTGAAAATCTCTAGAAATTTTGAGAACTGCGTCTCCAACTTGTTCTTTTATAGGTGCTAGGGAAATATTGAGAATGGATAATTAGAAGGGATTGTTTTATTGCTATTCTCTCTATTCCCTCGTCTTTCTTTACAAGTTCTTTTTCACTTTCAAGAGGTTGAGGCACCCCAATGTCTTTGTCAATCACTATCCCACTATTTAGTGTGATCGCCTTGCAGGATGCCTATTGGATGCCTACATTGTTTTCAAGGATGCCTACTGGTTTTGGATTGTATTTTTCACGATTTTGTTATTGTAGGAGCAAAGTGGTGTTTATCGCTATGTCTATGACTTTAGCGACCACAATATTATTAGAATCACAGCCCGTAGAGAGTATGGATAGCCCCATAAGGGGGCTAATCATAGAATAAAAGAGTCAATACCCAGTATGAAATACTAGGAATGATTTATGGTCGTACTATACCTCTCGCAAAGTCTGACCTTAAACCTACATGGGTTCAGAATAGTCCCTTACTGATGCCAGTGTAATATTTATGTTCAAATGAGGTGTCACCATGTCTTATAATGCAATACATGAAATAAGAGTTTATAAAGCATATAATTACGCACAAATAAAATAATAAAGGGAAGTAAGTAAATATAAAAGTTTAGAATAATGAAATGATGATCAACCGAATCAAAACATGTATTTTCATGGGCCTATCCTCTAGAAGGCCTGGCCAGACACAGCCATAGCCTGCCCGATATCTATTACATCACTAACATCCGATAGGATTTAATGTAAGTCTGGTCAGATTTTCTACGTAAATCAGAAACATATGATTATACTCGTTGCAGAAATAACAAATGCAATAATAAAGCCCAAAATAAAACAAGCCTATAGTCAAAAAATAAGGCAATAAATAGACGACCGTAAAATAGAACGGTACGTAAATATGCCTAAAATAGAATAAACATGTGTAAAGCATAATAATTCAGAACAGTGAAGAAATATGCATGAAACAGTTAGAGTAATATCAAGGTAGGAATGATATGATGCAATAGTAACAAAACATTACATGTTCTCATTGGCCTGAATTTATAGAAGTCTGACCGGACTTTTGTCTGGGAATTTATGTCCGACTGGTCTTGTAATAAGTCTAGCCAGATATACAATAAACTATGAATTCTTAAACACATGCACCACTAACACTAACAGTACTAATTAAACAATGATTAAAGACTATAAAATTGCAAAGAAAAGCAGGGATAAGGCAGTAAACAAATTGGTGCGTATCAGCCTGGCTTCGGAGAAGCCTGGCCAGACATTCTATGAACTATATATGTTCGGCCAGACTTATTACCAATCTAATATGCATCACAGAGAACATAAATCACAAAATCATGCCCATTTGGTGATTGTGATATATAGAAGACCAGTCTTGCATACAGTAATTCTCAATGGTACGTGGCATTGTATTTCGAGTACAAACAATATTACTGTCCATTCATAATCAGCTATGAAATTTATGTTTGGGTTTCTGTCCTATATTCTAAGGGAGGACACATAGTCAAATCTATCATATCTCATAAATTTCCGGCCAGACATATAATTATTGGACAATTATGACTCAGAGCGTCACTATTTGTAAAAGACATTGTGGTTTTGTACAAATTAATTATGTGATAAAGGAAATTGATATTTTATCATTTTGTAATTAGATTACTTGAATATATATATAAATGATAAAAGTTCTTATGATTAGTTTCGGATTATAAGATATGAGACAATATCAATCCACGAAGGTTTAATCATTAAATATCTCTAGTCATAGTATTATCGAGACTGGACATCGATAATGCGGAATAGACTAGTATCTCACTTGTGCGCGTTATGGAAACATAATGGAATAGTTCTCATATATTTAGGTATTGGATACTTATGCAAGTGTGATATAAGGTTGTGTTTACTAATGGTACGGGAACACCTTCGCTCTAGATAGACCCCTCGAAATCCCATTGGTAGTATGACTATGTGTCTATGGGAATCCGAATCAGGGTAGGTGTATTTGGTCTTAAACTGAGAGTTGCATCGCTAATATTTACGACAATCAATACGTTTTGGTTTTGGTTGTCCGGGGCTTTAACACGTTCCGTGTACGCATCTTTTGGGTTTATTGAGAATCATGATGTATTAGGTGTGATGTCAAGATAGAAGTATCATTTCAGTCATATGGAGATGATGATCACGCAGGGATAAAAGACTAGTACTCTATTACGTTGCAACTATCGGGAAAATATGACAAGGTCATGATTATCCGATTAAATAGACTAGTTGCTAGTGTTTTGATATATACATGGTACGGGGCAGACACTATTCCAGTCCTAAGCATTGCATGGGACATTCGATACTGGATCGCAATACGCAATACTACGTATACTACGCTTGACAAAGATTATATATTCCTTAAAGAATATTTCTGGAGAATTGGGTAGGCACGACGCTTTACTAGAAGCCAACCATGTCTTGTAAATCGGTAAAATCATGGTACCGGGTACGCACGTGTTCGGATAGTCCAACGACCGAATTTACTACCAACATATCCAGGGATCTCATGAGTCGCTTCCCAAAGATTCATCGATGACGTTTGACTCGAATAGAATTAATATGGGATTGATTATGCGAGAGAGAAAATTAATCTGGGGTTAATTACGGTAAGAATTTATCTGGGATAAAATTCGATTTGAAGAGATAGAGCGATTAATTTGGAATTAATCGATTAAATAATATATTCGATATATTAATTGAAATTAGATTTCGACGCGAAATTAAAATTAGATTTTAATTCGGGTGAACGAATTAATTTAGAATTAATTCGCTAGCGACGTTCGTAATAATTTTACAAGACATTATTATTTTATTAAATTGGATTTAATTACGTCGCAACGGAAAATTCGTTTAATCGGATTAAGCGAACCCGAGCCCGAAGTGTGTTGAGCAAGCCACTTGAATTTTGAATTAAAGTGGGTCCCACCAACTTACATCACTTGTCCATCAAGTGTCAAAGTTGAGTGATGGGAGTGGTTGGAGGCATTAAATGTATTTTTCCCTCCAACAATTTGCTTTAACTTTTTGGAAAAGTATATACCAAATTTGAGAGATTTTTGGATTAGTTTTTTTTTTTTTTGGAAAAACAACAAAAATTGAAAACTCTATCCTCTCCATATTTCTCTCTTTGTCGTGAGCCTCCCTCTCCCTATTGGAAATTTTTTTTCAAAATTTCTTAAGTGCTAGCACATATAGAGTCACTCAAAGGTGTTAGGAAAACCTTTCCAATTGAGTTTGGAATCAAAGTTCAAGCTTGGAGCTACACCATTCATACAAAGGAGAGCCTAGAGCATTACACAAATGAGAAAATTTTTATATTCTCTACATCCTACTTAGCGAGCATTGTAAGTATTTTCCGCTATCTTACTGTAGGCATTGCATTTTCGCATGTGAAACCCGATGATGAGCCTCATTTGGAGGCACTACCTTTTGAGTCACGAAAGCCGCGGGAAACGGATATCGGAAGGGGAAATTCAGGATAAACAAGCTCACTGTCTTCGTTGGTGCTGCGTTCGTTACTTCGTTCGAACCTCGTGCAGATTGCGGACGTTCGTGCCGCGTGCGAGGAGGCGTTCGAACGGAGCCGGTAATTCTGGTTTTGCTGCTAGCCTCACACCCCAGCCCATTTAGCTCCCCAAAGCCCATAAAACACATCCCAAATTAAATAAATAAATATTAAACATTAAATAAAATATTTAAATCATTTACCAATTAAATAAAATCATGCCTAATATAAATGAATCAAATATATTATATACTAAAACTAAAAATAAGATTTGCCTAATTAAAATCAATCTTAACCAATTAAAGCCAATCATATATTTGACTTCCTAATCTAATAATATATACACCAAGTTAAATTAGTTGACTTCCTAAAATAAAATATTTTGTCCCCCCCCTCAATCCTTTGATTTCCTTGTTTAAAACTAAATCATATCCTAATTAAATGCCCAAAATCCCTTCCCTTGTCAACCCTAACCCTTCTCTATATAAACAACCCCTAACCAAAGCTATCCTCTCCTGAGACATATAATTCACACCCAAACTCTCTCAAAATCTCTCTAGACTCTCTCTACACACACCCAAGACTAAACAAAAGAGAAAACACTTCACACATACACAAGAAAGAAAACAAAGTCACCACCCTCCATAGTCGAATCCAAAGCACCTACAACCACCCTCCATAGCCGAATCTAAAGCACCAAACTCACCCTTAGCCAAATCCTAAAACACACCTAAACAACCTCCTAGATTACCTTAAAACAGTAGCCCAAATCCTTAAAAAACAGTAACATAAAAACTGCATAGATAATCTTAAAAATAATCACATATAATTGCACTAAGAAACCACACAAACTTGGAATATTTTATTGAAAACGTTAAAACAGGTGGTCCGTGCAGTGAGCAGCAAGACAGAGACCAAATAGGAGCAGAACGGAGTTCGAACCGTAAGCAAAACAGCGAAGCAGTGAGCTAGGACGTTGAACCAGTGAACCAGAAAAGTTGCGGAGCTTTACCCCCTTTCGATTTCCGTGGAACGCGAGTCCGAGAGACGGATTAAAAGGTTAGACCTGAGGGTATCTTTCACACTTATTCTCATTTTATTTTCTGGTAATTTATTTTGATTATATTTTCTGTATTTGTGGTATCCGTTGTGTGTATGATGTATGTTGTGGGTATTGGATGAATGAGAGATGTGTCAACTCTCGCGGTATATCGGATGGAAACCCGGACATAAATTTCATAGCCGATTCCGAATGGACGGTAATATGATCTGTACTCGGGCCACAACTCCATGTACCGCTTGGGTAAACGGCACCATCTTTCTTTTGTTGTGTTGCTTTTGTTTATTTAGTTTTCTTTACTTGAATCCAATATGTTGTTTAGTTATGCATGATTCAACCAAGCGCATGGGCTTAGTGAGTTAGTTCAAAGGTCCTCCATTTGGGAGACAAAGAGCCGAAAAGGCCACCTTTGTGACACTACTTCTTCGCCGCGCCGGTTGATGTGTGTTCGGTTGGATGCGAGATACGTTCAATCGGGCATACTTAGTTTGATGTTATTGAGTTTATCTTTTATGTATGGTTCAATCAAGCGCATGGGCTTAGTAAGTGGAATGAAAGATCCCTTATGGGAGGGGTTAAAACCCGTTACCACGATGCTTTGCCGCGCCGGTTGATGTGTGTTCAGATTGGATGTCAGATGTGTTCAATCGGGCATACTTGGTTGATATGATTGGTTCTATTCTTGTATGTGTGATGTGACGCGCATGGGCTTAGTATGTTGGTCTACAGGTCCTCTTTTTGAGAGATCAAGAGCCCCAAAAGGTCACCTTTATGGCAGTACTTCGCCGCGCCCTTTTATTTTGTGTTTATGTATTGCGTCCCATTTCATGCATCAGGTCTGTTCCCGTTCGAACAGTTTACGAACGCAACTCGAACGCGCGTTTTTTTTGCCTTATCATGTGTCAGGTCTCATTTCCGTTCGAACGCGTTAACAAACGCCATACGATGTGAGCATTCTGCCTCATATCCGTTCGAACGCGTTAACAAACGCCATACGAACGTGAGCATTCTGTCTCATTTCCGTTCGAACACGTTTACGAACGCTA
This sequence comes from Zanthoxylum bungeanum, assembly GCA_019454045.1. NCBI lineage: Eukaryota > Viridiplantae > Streptophyta > Magnoliopsida > Sapindales > Rutaceae > Zanthoxylum > Zanthoxylum bungeanum. The sequence continues at coordinate 9,270 of SKCR01017486.1, read as the reverse complement.
CTCGAACGTGAGCATTCTGTTTCATTTCCATTCGAACGCGTTTACGAACGCTACTCGAACGTGAACATTCTGTTTCATTTCCGTTCGAATGCGTTTTTACGAACGCTACTCGAATGTGAACTTTCTGTTTCATTTCCGTTCGAACGCGTTTACGAACGCTACACACAACGCGAACACACTGAACTGAGTCTTTTCATTAGATTTCATGCATAGTTTTCCTAGTAGCTATCTCCACATGTATAAATGCAAATATGTTGATGTATTACAATTCATATGCTTGTGTCATGATAACATTTGAGTATTATTTCTTGCGGTATATCGGATGGAAACCCAGACGTAAATTCTGTAGCCGATTCCGAATGGACGGTAGTGCGGTCTGTACTTGGGCTACAATTCCACGTACCACTTGGAAAAGTGCCCATATGTGTGCTTGTATGGTTAATATGTGTGCTTGTGTTTTCCTGAATGCGATATGCAAGTAAAGTTGTATGTTAGTTGCTATCTTGATATATGTTAAGCATGCAAATTTAAATGTAAGATATATGCGAAATGCGTACATAAGTTTTATTTTACACATGAGATTTAGAAGCATGATACTCTTGGAAAAGTGTTACTTAAGCTTGATTAAATTATTACATAAATCCTTTCATTACAAGTGACATGAGTAAGGGAACATTCCGAACCCCACGTTTGAGGTCTTCCCTTGCGAGGGGTGAGTGCGGCCTTAAATCTTATTTTCCCGGTTCACACCGGGTGGCGACTCCATGTTATTCAGTACTTCCCAAACTAGGCCGCGAGCCTAGGAACGGCGTCGCCCAGGTCCTGTGTCCTACAGTCTGGCGACTCCACTGGGGACTATGAGAATTGGCCCCGAAATATTGTCTTGTAATGAGTGGATTTATGTTTTAATTGGCCATGTCTATAGTGGATAAGTGAGGGTTTAATCAAGGGCACTTTGAGGCTAGGTAATGGTTTGGTGTCTTCCTTCACTCACTACCTTTCTAGAAGGAAAAGCTGTGAGGATACCTACATGACCATCTACTCGTAGCCTTTGTGATGGACTAATTTGGAGGACTCGTTGTTTATTCCTGACACCAGCGATAAGAGCCTAAGAGGCTTGGGTATTTAAGTGAGCCTCGCTCTACCTTCCCTCTGGGGAATCTACAACGGGAAATCCATTTGACAGTCCGTCACACACCATAGCTCATTGGCACGTACCTTAGTGTATAAAAAGGGATACGCTCACTTGGTCGCTTGAACCCTTGAGTGGGGAGACCTAGTTGTGGGCTATCCTTCGCCAGTGAGAGCCTTTGTCCATACTCTTGCAAATCCACCATAGACTGGTTTGTATGGTTAAAGTAACAATTATTTCCTTGAGTATGTGCTTGTGGACCATCCTCATTTGGATGCAGTTGGACTATTGTCAGAAATGCGGGCTTGCTGGGCCATTTAAACTGGAGCAAGTTCGTACTGTATGACTATTAGGCCCAAGGCTTCTGAAATGTTGATGGGCCATTATGTAAAAATTATTATGTTATGTTTACATTATATCCCTTCTATGCTTATGTTTGGGAACATCACCGTTTGGATCCATTTGGACCATTTGTCATGGGATATGGACTTGTTGGGTCATTTAAACTGGGACAAGAACGTATTTCATGACTATTGGGCCAAAAGCTTCTAAGTGATTGATGGGCCACCTTGTGCTTGTTTTCGAATATTATCATTTGGATTTAGTTGGGCTCTTTGCCATAAGACATGAACTCGTTGGGCCATTTAAACTGGGACGGGTTCACCCTTATGACAGTTGTCCCAAAGGCTTCTAAAATGATAATAGGCCGATTTGTTTGAGAATTTTATTTGATTTAATATATGTTATACATTTCTTATGCATATCATGCATACATATACCCTGTTAACATCCTCTGTGTCTTAAAAGACCCATAGATACCGTTTGGGTTAGAGAAGGAACCAGACTCACAAAAGAACAAGTATGAGTGAATCCGATAATGAGGTGTCCCGTATGGATCAGTTAGAGAACAGTCTCGCCAAAGTCACTGAACAGTTGCAGGCTTTGACTACTGCTGTGGCTGGTATAGCCGGGTCTCGTGCTGGGGGTAGTTCTGGGGGGATGCAAGACCAGAAGGAACCTCCGAACAGATTGGGGGATGATACCCCCACTTTTGATGATATGGCAGAGTATGCAACAGACAGAGTATCTGGGTCTCAGGCAGAGTTACAGAAACTATCGGATCAGGTTGAGTCAGTTACCCGCAAGATGAGGGGTAAGAATGAGGACTTGCTGGATTATGACACATTGACTTTTGAGGAACAGTTGCCGGTACAGTTCAAGATGTCGGATATGGCTAAGTTCAACGGGAATGGGGATCCGAGGGTGCATCTTCGACAGTTTGTATCAGTCATGAGTTCAGTTGGCTTATCTCAACGCCAGGTACAGAAAATGTTTGGAATGTCGCTAGAAGGAGCTCCCGTGGTATGGTACCACAGTTTGGATAAGAAAGTAAAGGAAGATTGGAGGGAGTTGGCCGATGCTTTCCTGAAGCAGTATGTCACTGACTTGGAGATCGATCTGTCACTCCGTGATCTGGAGAATGTTAAGCAGAAAGCGGAGGAGAGTTTTAAGGAGTATGTGGACCGGTGGAGGGGTCAATTATTGAAAATGCAGACTAGGCCTTCGGAGAAGGATCAGATCAAGATGATTATCAAGGGCACCAAGCCCTCCATTTACGGCAAGTTGAGGAGGATGACCTCCATGATTGCAGACTTTCGGCAGTTGAGGGAAACTGTCATGGATATTGAGGAAGAAGAGGCCGAGAATAGAAAATTCTATGGTCTAAACAGGAGGCCCATTGGGGGAACATCGGGAACAAAGCCCGTTTCTGCTGAAGTAGCTGCTATCCGGAACAGGCCGTTTTCCAACTTGGGAAGGCCCCTGTCTAAGGTGCTAGAGAAATTGAAGAGGCAAGGGCTCTTGAAACCCTTGGATACCAAACCATTACCAAATCCCCTACCATCACATTATAACCTTAACCTTTACTGCCACTTCCACCAACAAAAAGGCCATGACACCGACAACTGCGCCCGACTCCGCCATGAAATCCAAGACCTAATAGACTCCAAGAAAATACCCAACCCAGAAACAGAACAGCCCGACACACACAGAAACCCCTTACCCAACTACCGTGCTGTACCACCACCGGCCTACATGATCAATTCTGGCCTCCCTGAAGACCTTGTCCTAAAATCCTTTCACCCTCAAGCCTTTTGCCTGGGAATCTGGGATAGTACTAGTGAGGATGAGTCTGAGCAGAAGAAAAGCTTTTGGCTTGATTTCTCTAGCAGTGATGAGGAGGAAGTAAGGGGAATGACACGTAGCGGTCATTTTTATAATGATATGGCGGAAAAGGGTAAGGAAGCTTTGACAGATGGTAGAGAAGTGATTGAGACTGCAGAAAATACTGAAGGGGATATAGTGCTGAGGCAATTGAGGAAGACTAGAGCACAAGTCAGTATCTGGGAACTATTATGTGCATCTCGGGAGCATAGACAGGCTATGGTTGAGGCCTTGAGCAAGATTATGGTACCGGAGGATGCCAACCCCGCAATGTTTGTTGGGTCGGTACAGAAGGAAGCTTTGCAGATATCCTTTTCTGAGGATGAACTCCCGGCGGAGGGGAGGAATCATAATAGGCCTTTATTTATCAGGGCCGAAGTGAGGGGCAAGAAAACTTCATGTGTGATGGTGGATGACGGTTCGTCCATCAATGTGTGCCCGTTGAAAATTCTGGCAAGATTGGGTATGAAAGCAACAGACTTGGACCCCTCTAGTATGACTATTAAAGCTTATGATGACAGTAAGCGGGGAGTTGAAGGTACCTTTGTGGCTATGGTCAAGGTAGGGCGATTGAATGAGGTTGAGTTGAGTGTGCTGGGACATCCCAGCCACTTTTGCTTTATTGTTGGGAAGGCCTTGGTTTCACAAGCTTGGGGGCGTGCCTTCCACTTTGCATCAAATGATCAGATTCCCGTATGAGGGAGAGATTGTTACCATTCGGGCTGAGTTAGACAATGCCGTGGCTGCCTTGGAGATACTACCTTTCACGAGGTTCCAGGTATCAGCCACTTTTGAGGAGTGGGTGGATCCTAGAGTGGCTAGGATTATGGAGAAAATGAAGTTTGAGCCAGGTAAAGGTTCAAATTGCGGATTTCAGAGGACAGACTACTCGGAAAGGTTTGGGATACAAATCTGACGAAGAAAAGCCAAAGGTCAAGAAAAAGGGCTTGAGGCTGATGGAGTGCTTTGTGAAAGCTTCAGGGTATCAAGAAGAACCTGAAACTGTGGAGGTTAATGGGATTGTTGTACCTGGGTTTGAGATCTTCCAGGATTTGTTGGGTGAGAAGCCACTGACCGGGAAAGCTGTGGAAGCAGATATTTGGGAAGAAGAGCTGATGAAGTTAGAGAGCCTGACTCTGGAAGAAGAGGAGAAGCCTGAGGAAGACCTGATTGCAAAGGAAGAAGTGTCTATAGATGATGAAGACATTTACCTTCCTGACTTATTTGAATGTACTTCCGCATTATCCAATAATAAAGACATTTCTTTTGCTTACTTGCCTAAGTCATTTCCATTCACTCTGCATGAATCAAGCATATTTGACATCAGTTCAGCCAAAACTATTGCATTTAACTTGGGCACACTTGAGAACCCCAAAGAAATTTTGATTGCAAGTGAAGTAACCTCCGAAGAGAGGGAGAAACTAGAAGAAGTGTTGGTCAGATATGCCAAAGTATTTGTTTGGTCTTATGAGGACATGCCCGGGGTAGACAGAAACATTGCCCAGCACACAATACCAACTTATCCCAATATGAGGCCAGTAAAGCAGAAACTTCGACGGATGAGACCAGAATGGGCTGAGAAAGTCAGAGAGGAAGTTAAGAAGCAGATAGATGTGGGATTCCTGGAAGTGGTAAAATATCCCGAATGGTTGGCTAACATAGTACCGGTACCAAAGAAAGATGGGAAGGTCAGAATGTGTGTAGACTACAGAGATCTCAATAAAGCTTGTCCGAAAGATGATTTCCCTTTGCCGCATATAGATGTTCTGGTTGATAGTGCGGCTTTGTCTGCTATGTATTCATTTGCAGATGGATTTTCAGGGTACAATCAGGTTCTCATGGCTGAGGAAGATAAACACAAGACTGCATTGTTACCGAGTGGGGTACCTATTGTTACAAAGTGATGCCGTTCGGGCTTAAAAATGCAGGAGCTACTTATCAGCGGATGGCCACTACACTCTTCCATGACTTAATGCACAAAGAGATTGAGGTGTGTATGTGGATGACATGATGGTGAAATCAGAAACGAGAGTTGGGCATATTGAGGCATTGGAAAGGTTCCTTAAGAGAGTTGACAGATATAACCTGTGGCTTAACCCCAAGAAATGTGTGTTTGGGGTGACATCAGGGAAATTGCTTGGTCATACAGTGGGAAAGGGCGGAATAGAGGTAGACTCCGAAAAGATCAAGACAATCACAGAAATGCCTGCACCGAAGACAGAAAAGGAAGTCAGAGCATTCTTGGGAAAGATTCAGTACATCAGTCGGTTTATTGCCAAGCTGACATCGGTATGTGAGCCTATCTTCAAACTGTTGAGAAAATATCAGCCAGTGAGATGGAATGAACGGTGTCAGACCGCCTTCGACAGAATCAGAGAGTACTTGGTAAAACCACCTGTATTGAAACCTCTGAGACCGGGCAGACCTTTGATATTGTATTTGGCTATAGAATCAGAAGCATTGGGGGGTATGATGGTACAGGCAGATGAGACAGGGGTAGAACATGCAGTGTATTATCTGAGTAAGAAGCTGCTTCCGTATGAGGCTCGGTATCAGGAAGTTGAGAAGATCTGTCTTGCAGTGGTATGGGCTTCCAGAAAGTTGCGACATTACTTCCAGTCTTACAAGATCCAAGTGGTGGCAAAGGAGAATCCTCTGAAATATCTTCATTCAGTGCCTTCACTAGTGGGAAAACTGAGCCGATGGTTGGTATTGTTGACAGAGTTTGACATTGAGTATATCACCTCCAAAGTGATCAAGGGACGAGCAGTAGCGGAATTTCTGGCATTGCAACCTGTTGAGGGGGATCAGTATAAGTTTGAGTTTCCAGATGAAGAGATCCAACAATACAGTTCAGCGATGGAAGATGTATTTGATGGAGCAGTGAATTACAAGGGAGCCGGAATTGGGATCGTGATAGTAACCCCCGAGGGAGAGACTTTGCCTTTGGCTAAGAGGTTGACATTCAGAGTGACTAATAACATGGCCGAGTACGAAGCATGTGCTTTTGGTTTGACAACCTTGATAGCCTTAAGGCCGGGAGTGTGGAAATCTACGGAGATTCTATGCTGGTAGTCCAGCAGATACGAGGAGAATGGGAATTAAAGGAAGAACGGTTGAAGCCTTACCTTTTTCACCTCAGAAAATTGGCACAGGATATCCCCGAGTGTAAGTTTCAGCACCTACCGAGGGAAGAGAATCAGATGGCAGACGCATTGGCTACACTAGCGGCGACTTGGGAAAATCCAGAGAAGTTAGTGATGAGACCGTTGGTACTGACAACAGCAAGTAAACCTGCTTATGAGATAGAAAGAATTCTGGAAGTTGAGGTTGACGACGGTAAACCTTGGTATTATGACATTCAGAGGTATCTGGAACATGGTGAATTCCCGGAAGGGGCGGGCAGAAAAGACAGAATAGCCATTCAGAAGTTGGCTTCCCAGTATGTGACTTTGAGAGGGGAACTGTACAAGAGGCAGGCAAACGGTATTCAGTTGAAATGTTTGAGAAAAGAAGAAGCTCAGAAAGTGATGGAAGAGGTACATGCCGGGGTATGTGGTCCGCACATGAATGGGTTGAACTTGTCCCGCAAGATAGTGAGACAGGGGTTTTATTGGTCAACCATGGAAACGGACTACGCGAAGATGGTAAAGCGTTGTCATGACTGTCAAGCACACGGTAATTTGAATCACTTACCTCACACAGAATTGCACGGGTTGTCAGAGCCGTGGCCTTTCTCAGCATGGGGAATTGATATGATTGGGGAAATTCGACCAAATGCATCAAATGGGCATCGCTTCATAGTGGTGGCAGTAGATTACTTCTCAAAGTGGGTGGAAGCCGAATCCTTCCGTAATGTTACAGGCGAAGCAGATGGCAAAGTTCATAGCTCGGAACCTCATTTGTCGGTATGGTATGCCGCATCATGTAGTGACGGACAACGGGGTCCAGTTTCAAGGAGAGACGAAGGCAATGTTACAGAGGCATGGGATAGGCCACCACAAGTCATCACCGTACAGGCCGCAGGCAAATGGGGCAGTTGAGGCAGCCAACAAGACTATAAAGACAATTTTAGCCAAGATGACAGAAAATTGTAGAGATTGGGCCGAGAAATTACCGTATGCTTTGTGGGGGTACAGAACATCAGTAAGAACGGCAACAGGATCCACACCTTACTCCTTGGTCTACGGGATGGAAGCAGTATTACCAGTAGAAGTGGAAATACAGTCCCTGAGGGTATTAGCAGAGGCAGAATTACCGGAACAGGAATGGGCCGCACAGAGATTTGATCAGTTAGCACTGTTGGATGAAAAGAGAACGAAGTCTTTGTATCACATGCAGTTGTATCAGAAGACTAGAGACTAGCCCCGGCATTCAACAAAGTACGCCCCACGAAGATCAGAAAGGTGATTTGGTACTTAAGCAGTCGAGGCCGTCGACAACGGATCTGAGAGGGAAATTCAGGCCTAACTGGGAAGGACCTTACATCGTTCAGAAAGTCATGGGAAATGGGGCAGTGAAGCTGTCAGACTTGGAAGGAAAACGAGTTCACCGAGCCGATCAACGTAGACAGATTAAAGCAGTACTTTGCCTGAGGGAGAAAGACTGAGCAGTCACCACAAGGATCGACAGAAGATCTAACCCAACGGAATAGGGAAACCATTCATGCATACACGTAACGTTGCATTCTCTTTGTGTTTGTTTCTGTTTTGTGTTCGCAGGAAAGAAGAAAGCGGCAAGAATGAGCCAAGCAACGTCAACGCAATTTCAGTTTTTGGGGTGAGTCCCAAGGGGCGAGGCCCACATCAGCTTGGGGGCGAGGCCCATATCATGTCATCTTCAGGTATGGAGACACATCATCGGTTCGAGGGTGAGGTCCCTATAGTCAGCGGTTATTGGGTCGAGGTGCCCAGGGTCGAGTGCCCACTACATCATCAGTTCGAGGGCGAGGTCCCTATAGTCAGCGGTGTTGGGTCGAGGTGCCCAGGGTCGAGGTGCCCCCGTTGTCAGTTGCAATTATTGGGACGCGTCCCAGGATCGAGGTCCGCTGCAATACCAACTCAACTCGAGGCGGCAGCCGAGCCAGGTAAGTAAAATGCATTGCATAACTTTGATAGGATTGTTCAAAGTCACACACTGCACAAGTCCCATCAAAGTGGGGGCGACTGTAGGCATTGCATTTTCGCATGTGAAACCCGATGATGAGCCTCATTTGGAGGCACTACCTTTTGAGTCACGAAAGCCGCGGGAAACGGATATCGGAAGGGGAAATTCAGGATAAACAAGCTCACTATCTTCGTTGGTGCTGCGTTCGTTACTTCGTTCGAACCTCGTGCAGATTGCGGACGTTCGTGCCGCGTGCGAGGAGGCGTTCGAACGGAGCCGGTAATTCTGGTTTTGCTGCTAGCCTCACCCCAGCCCATTTAGCTCCCCAAAGCCCATAAAACACATCCCAAATTAAATAAATAAATATTAAACATTAAATAAAATATTTAAATCATTTACCAATTAAATAAAATCATGCCATATAAATGAATCAAATATATTATATACTAAAACTAAAAATAAGATTTGCCTAATTAAAATCAATTTTAACCAATTAAAGCCAATCATATATTTGACTTCCTAATCTAATAATATATACACCAAGTTAAATTAGTTGACTTCCTAAAATAAAATATTTTGTCCCCCCCTCAATCCTTTGATTTCCTTGTTTAAAACTAAATCATATCCTAATTAAAGCCCAAAATCCCTTCCCTTGTCAACCCTAACCCTTCTCTATATAAACAACCCCAACCAAAGCTATCCTCTCCTTGAGACATATAATTCACACCCAAACTCTCTCAAAATCTCTCTAGACTCTCTCTACACACCCAAGACTAAACAAAAGAGAAAACACTTCACACATACACAAG
>SKCR01017485.1:0-44196 GCA_019454045.1 Zanthoxylum bungeanum | reverse complement strand
TATTTAAAGTCAGAGCGTTGCTCGTCTTCAATTCCTTCATGTCTGCTTTGTCCAAACGGCAGTCACGCTTCCGCGATCCCGTTTGCCACAATTTAGGCAAATATTTTAGGATATGTCCTTTATCTTCCCAGAAGATTATAATGATTTTGTCTTTGCCCTTTTTAACACTCCAGAAGCCTTTGGCCAAGCCTTGGCCTTCTAGAATATCGAAGTAAGGTGCGCCTTGCGCTACTTGCCTAATTGCAAACTTTGACTTTGTCTCCTTGAGAATAGTCATTAACTCTCCAAGATTTATCAATTGCAATTTAGTACTTCTAAAATCTAAAGATAGATTTATGAAGATCCTTCAATTTCATTATCATACTTTAAGGGTCTAATCTTTAGTTCTGATTCAGAAATTAAGGAGTCTACTGCGACAAGCTTAATGGATTAAGCACTTAAGTTATCATCACATAAATCTTCCAAAGATTATGCTCTACTATTTGCTTAACTCTGGGCTTAGGCCTAATGTGTTATTTTATCAAATAAAGTAACTTATTATTTTCCAGGACCATCCTGAAATTATTCCCAATTTGAAAATTACACCATTTAATTACATTTTCCCCAGGATTATGTTTTAAATGTCAATCTTTCAATTATATCTTGATTTTAATAGTCCAACTATTTAATCAACGATTTCGGTACTATTTCTTATAATGATTACAATATTCCAACTATTTAATCAACTATAATTAAATAGATTAAATCAATTATATTGATTACTATAATCCAATTATAAAATCAACTATAAATGAATAGTTTGAATATAGTCCAACTATTTATTAAAACAACAATTTAAATATTAGTCCAACTAACATTTAATTTATAACGACGAATGATATTTGTTTGAGTGCGTATGGAAAGTAATTAAATGAATATTGCAAATTCAATTCTTGCCTCCCACTATTTTTCGGCGAGCCTCTAACCCTCTGTCGAGTACTTGGGAAATCGTGTTTCCTAGTGGGCTAGGATCCCGTTAAATATCACACAATCTTGACTTTGGCCAACAAATTATATGATAATTAACTAGGTAGATCTCTAAGATCGATTGGATCCAATCCAATTCCTAGATCCGGTAGGGGGACATCCAAGTCCGAAACATATATCTTATATATGCCAATACATCCAATGTATTACCTAACCTTTTTCCTCTGAATCAACAAAGCCTTGGCTTTGGCACAACAAACTTAGTGATCCCAATCAAGCGCGACCCATTGACCATGGAAAGCTTCGTAATCAATGTCGATGGACAAGAAGTGGTCTTGACTTTGGCCAACAAACCAATGCCGTCTTAGATCTTGAGTGAGAATCACTCAATGGAAAGAAAAACGCTTAATATTTGCGAGGGTTTTTCGCGTGCAAATTGGCAACCAATTTATTATCTTTGTTAAGGTCTCATCATCATACTTAAACATGCATTTTAAACACATAATAAAGCGCATATGAAAAAGTAATAATGATATGCGGATGGATACTTTACATAATGATACTAGATCAAATCTCTCCCTTTCTCTCTCCCGCTAGCACAAATATTTCTTCTACGTTACACTACACTTCTAAAGAAACCTCATTTACATTGAGGGGAATAGGTGAGAAGAGAATACAAAGAATAATAAGGTAATAAGGCTGGACACGCAGGTCCAATTAATAAATTCCAAATTTATTACAACAATTTCTAAAATTGCCCCACCCATCTAATATCCATCCGATATACATTATTCATGCATCGCAACCATGTATTCACACAAGCATGCTATCAATCAATCTAATTAAATTAATTAATCTGATAATTAATGAAAATCCAATGTTCAAACAATGATTTGATTTTGTTCGAGTCAAACTCGTTTTTGCGAATAAGTACTTATAGTACGAATTCTCGAATTAAATTAAACTACACAATTAAATCCAATTCAATTTGTATTTAATTCTAATTCACTATTTAATTCCAAATTAAATACTACACTTTATTAACGAACCTTTACGACTTAAATTCCAAATTTAATCGCAACGGGTCTCAAAGCCCGATTAACGTCCAACGTCATTTTAATTAAAGTCCAATGGGCTTTTAATTAATTTCTTAAGGCATGGACTTTTGGTCAACTCGGGTCAATCCGATAACCAAATTCCAATCCGGGAATTACCCCATAAGCCCAGAAATCAATTTTGGCCCATTAGGCCCAATTAAACTTTAAAGGTCCATTAAGTCGCATTTGGGCTTTATGGAAGCGGTTTTGGGCCCAATTGGATCCAATCCAATTTGCCTTAACCCAACTTGGTACAACCAAGCCCAATAAGCCCAATTACAACATTTCAAGCTCAATTTCCAAATTAGCCCAATTCAATTAAATTTCCAAATTCCAAATTCCCAATTTAATTACCTAAAGTGCATAGCATTATTAATACCCAAATCAATATTTCCAAAACACCAATTTGTACAATTAATCATGCTCAATAATATTAAATCATGTCCAACACAATTTAATTAAAATCAAATCCAATTTTACATGCTCTTACTTCTCAGCAATTTGGGGATTTTACGTCCGATTCGGGTTCAATCAAATTAATTCCACAATCGACATTAAATCATATTCCCAAATGATTTCCAACACATCCAATAATCAAAAATCAAAAATCCCAAGACATTATAGGGCCAACCTATTCGGCAATCAACAAAAATTTGGGGAAAAATGATCCAATCCAATTTTTTGAAATTGATCCAATCAATCTTCAATTCAACATCAATTAAACATACAAAATCATCCAATTTCATTTAAACACGCTCAAAATCAATTTACCAAATTTAACCCTAAACTTTTTCATGCTTTTAACCATGCTCTGATACCATTGTTGGAGATTCTAAGCATCCCAAGATCAATTATCAAGCATGAAACATAAGTGAATACATTGGAGGAAGTCGCGGAATACTTACATCGATCGGTTGAGCGACGCGGAGGCAACAAAAACGAAATTATGCCCTATTTTTCGGCAGTGAGCTGCTGTGACAGTCCACCGAGTTTCGGAAATGGAGGTCCTCGACAAGCTCCAAGCTTCGTCGAACGATTCCCGGCTCATGGGGGACTTCCCTATCACCTTCGCATGTCTCTCTCGGAGTGCTAGCTCTTGTGATTTTTGCCACAAAAATCACCACACTTGCTTCCCATTTCTTCTTGACTCTCGGCAGTGACTGCCTTGACCAGTGAAGAAATTTGCCCTCTTGGGCGTGAGATGAGAGAAAGAGAGTTGTGTTTGGTTTGTTCCAAATTTTGATCTGATACAATAATTTGAATTTCAAATCATTTCATGTGAATTTGGCTTTCAAAAGTCAAACAATTAAAAAGCTCCAACCATTTCCATCAACTCACATCAAGTTTTCAAGTCACATCACTCAAAGTCAAGTGATTTGACGCTGGAAGTGAGCTAGATGCGACTAATGATTGACGCGCGTGCCGCACTCGAATTTGAAATGCGAATGCGATTCACAATAATCCCGGGCTCGGGTTCGCTAATTCCAAATTAACGAATTTTCCGTTGCGACGTAATTAAATGTTATGCCTAGCGAAATCACTATTCACGTAGCTAACGAATTAATTCTAAATTAATTCGTTCGCCCGAATTAAAATCTAATTTTAATTCCGCGTCGAAATCCAATTTCGTTTAAATATAAAATATATTAATTTATCGATTAATTCCAAATTAATCGTTCTCTCTCTTTAAATGATATTTTATCCCAGATAAAATCTCTGCAATTAATCACAGATTAATTTTCTCTGTCATCTAATTAATCCCAGATTAATTAAAGTGCGAGTCATACGTCATCGGTGAATCTTTGGGAAGCGACCCATGAGATCCCCGGATATGTTGGCAGTAAATTCGGTCGTCGGACTATCCGAACACGTAAGTACCTCGTACTACGTTTATACCGAATTACAAGACAAGGTTGGCTTCTAGCAAAGCACCATGCCTACCCAATTCTCCGGAAATATCCTTACAGGAATAAATGATCTATATCAGGCGTAGTAGTATACGTAGTATTTCGTATTTATTTCCAGTATCAGACGATCACATGCAAGGCCTGGGGCTGGTACAGTGTTGCCCGTACGAAGCATATATCGGATGACGAGTAACTAGTCTCTTTAATATCGGATAATCATGACCAAGTCATAATATCCGACGGTTGCAACCTTTTAGAGAACCAGTTCTGTATCCCTGCTGGGATCATCATCTTCATTTGACTAGAGTGACACTTCCGTCTTGACATCACACCCAACACACTACGATTCTCAATATACCCAGCATTGGCGTAGACAGAACCTGTTAAGTCCTGGACGACCGCAACCAAAGTATATTGATTGTCGCAAGTATTAGCGGTGCAAGTCTCAGGTTAAGACCAAATACATCTACCATGATTTCGGATTTCCATAGACACATAGTCATACTACCACAATGGAATTCCGAGGGGTCTATCAGAGGCGAATCTGTTTCCCGTACCATCAGTGAAACACAAACCTCCTTTTACACTTGCATGAGTATCTTATTGTTGGAAATTCTAATCCATGTCCCAAGATCAAAAGAGCAAACAAATATATATAAATGAATGAAACAATATTGAAGTATGGCGGAATCATACTCACAAGATTGGAATGCGGATGTGTTGATGAAATAAAACTTCTCCTTTGTGCAGTGAGGGTTTCGGCCAAGGTGAGTGGGGAAGCTCCAAGCTTTCTTTGATCCTTCCAAGCTCAAGAATTAGTTTCCCATAACACCTTTGTATGATCCCTTGAGGTGCTAGCCTTGTGTGAACTTATGCTTCCAAAACAACACACTTTTTCAGTTGTTTTGCAACAAAAACTGAAAATGGAGAGCTGTGAAACCTTCACAGTTTCGGTCACTTGAGAGGAGAGGGAAAGATGAAGTGGTTTGTAAGATTACCAAAAAACTTTTTATATTATTTCAAAAATAAAATTATAATAAATCAAATACCAAAATTGGTATATGATAAGGTCAAAGGTCTATCACTTTAACTTGGAGTGATTCACTCTAACTTGGAGTGTAATTCACTCAACTTGGAGTGTATTCACTCTTCCACCAAAACCCATCATCATAAATTAAAACAATGACAATTGATGTGATGGTTGATGTGACATATGGACCCCACTCGATTCTAAATGCGAGTGGGCCCGCAAACACTCCCGGGCTCGGGTTCGATAATTTCGAATTAGCGAACTTCATCGCGACGTTAATTAAATCAAAATTTAATTAAATAATTGTGCCTAGCAAAATTACTATTCACGTCGCTAACGAATTAATTCCAAATTAAATAGTTTGCCCGAATTAAAATCTAATTTTAATTCCTTGTCGAAATCGAATTTCTTTTAATATATCGAAATATTATTTTAATGATTAATTCCAAATTAATATTTCTCTCTCTTTACATAGTACTTTATCCAAGATAAAGTCTCTCCGCAATTAATCCCAGATTAATTAAGTTCGAATCATACGTCATCGGTGAATCTTCGGGAAGCGACCCAAAGAGATCTCTGGATATGTTGGCAGTAAAATACGGTCGTCGGACTATCCGAACACGTACGTACCAAGTACTACGTTTTTACCGATTTACAAGACAAGGTTAGCCTCTAGCAAAACGCCATGCCTACCCAATTCTCCAGAAATATTCTTACCAGAATATAAGATCTATAACAGGCGTAGTATACCGCAGTATAGTGTATATCGCGATCCAGTATCGGATGATCACCGTAAGGCCTGGGGCTGGAGATGTGTCTGCCCCGTACGAAACATAATCGGACATCAAGCAACTAGTCTCTTTGAATCGGATAATCCTGACCTTGTCATATTATCCCAATGGTTGCAACCATTATAGAGTACTGTTCTGTATCCTGCGTGATCATCATCTCCATATGTCTGAAGTGATACTCCCATCTGGACAATCACACCCAATACACTACGTTTCTCAATAAACCTAGAAGAGGTGTACACAGAACCTGTTAAAGTCCTGGACGACCAAAACTAAAGTCTACCGATTGTCGTAAGTACTAGCGATGCAAGTCTCAGGTTAAGACCCTATGCACCTACCCTGAAGCGGACTCCCATAGACACGCAGACATACTAACAATGGGATTCCGCGGGGTCTCCAGAGCGAAGCTGTTTTCTTTACCATCGGTAACACAAACCTCCTACCGCACTTGCATAAGTATCCTATACTTAAATATATGAGAACTATGCCGTTGTACCCTCACAACACGCACAAGTAGTACTAGTCTATTCCGCATTATCGATATCCAATCTCGATAATACTACGACTAGGGATATTTAATGATTAAACCTTTATGGATTGATACTGTCTCATATCATCTCAACCCGGAACTAATCATAGGGACTTTTACCATTACATATCGAAGTAAATAAATTACAAAACGGTAAAAGGCAATTTCATTACCACATAGTTAATTTTGTACAATAATACAATATCATTTACAAAAAGTGACGCTATGGGTCATAACTGTCTAACAATCTCCCACTTGGCCTATAGCCAGTCACTCAAGCATCTAATACCTAAAACTATGTACATGTCGCTCAATTTTTTCCGAGGAATTGCTTTCGTCAGCGGATCTGCAATGTTTACCTCTGATGCGATCTTATCGATCTTCACATCGCCACGATGTATGATCTCTCGAATCAGATGGAATCGTCGAAGAACATGTTGGATCGTTGATGAGACATTGGTTCCTTAAGCCTGTGCTTAGCCCCGCTATTGTCACAATACAATGGAACGGGCTCAGCTGCTAACGGAACTACTCCTAATCCAATTAGGAATTTTCGGATCCAAACCGCCTCTTTTGCTGCTTCAGCTACTGCGATGTACTCCGCTTCAGTTGTTGACTCGGCCAACAGTATCTTGCTTGGAAGATTCCAGCTCACTGCCAGGAACATTTCACTATGACTTTCATCGATTCTACTTTCCTCCACTAAACACTCCATTTAGGAATTCCTTCTCAAGGAAAACCGCATGTAGAGTAACAAATACTTTGTTCTCTTGTGGGTGATAGAAGTAATATCCTTTGGTTTCCCTAGGAATCCAACGAATAGGCATTTATCTGATTTGGGTTCAAGTTTGGTACCTTCAAATGTTTAACGTATGCCCAGCAACCCCAAATCTTTAGGAATGAGAAACCGGTTTCTTTCCTGTCCATATCTCATATGGAGTCTGTTCAACAGACTTTGACGGAACCTATTCAAAATAAGAACTGCACTGTTTAATGCATATCCCCAGAAGGAAATTGGCAGCTCAGTGCGACTCATCATTGACCTTACCATGTCCAACAAGGTTACGGTTTCTCCGTTCGGACACACCATTTAATTGTGGTGTTCCAGGAGGAGTCCACTGTGAAAGAATACCATATTCTTTCAGGTTAATCTTGAAACTCATTACTTAAGTATTCGCCACCACGGTCCGACCGTAACGTCTTAATACTCTTGCCTGTTTGTTTTCAACTTCGTGTCGAAACTCTTTGAATTTCTCAAAAGTTTCCGACTGTACGTCATTAGATACACATAACCGTAACGTGATGCATCATCCGTAAAGGTTACGAAGTATCGATATCCACCTCTAGCCTGGCTAGACATGGGCCCACAAACGTCACTATGAACGAGGGCTAACAGTTCAGTGGCGCGTCACCTTTACCGCTAAAAGGTGATTAGGCATTTTGCCTAATAAGCAAGATTCGCAGACGTCATATGAATTTGGATCAAATCCATCCAAGTACCCATTCTTCGAAAGTGTGGATATGCGAGTCTTGTTATATGTCCCAGACGACAATGCCACATATAAGTTTCATCCTTTGGATCACTCTTTTAAGCCTTTGTTTGTTACTTTATATATAGGAGATTCATTTATATTCAAAATATAAAGACCATTATTTGCAACTGCAGTGCATATTTCTGCATCATTTTTATATAAATAACACCCAGTGTTTCTAAATACAAAAGTGTACCCATATTGGTTAACATAGATACAAATATAATATTCCTAGTCAAACTAGGTACATAATAACAGTCATTTAGTTTAAGTACATGCCCCGAGGGCAGTTCTAATACAAAAGTGCCCACGGCCAAAACAGCAACAAGAGTTCCGTTTCCAACTCGTAGATCAATCTCCCCTGAAGCCAGTGTCATGTTGTTCTGCAGATCCTACACATCAGTACGTATATGAGAACCACAACCAGAATCAAAAATCCAATTCTTAAAACTAGAAGTAGCCATGTTTATTTCAATAACAAACATACCAAAGGTCGGTTCCTTGCCCGCCTTGATCTCCTTTCTGAGCGCCTTGTTCATGCGGCAGTCACGCTTCCAGTGACCTTTTTTGCTGCATTTAAGGCATATGTCTTGTGACTTGTCCTTCGGCTTCCCAGAAGCCATCGACTTCTTGGCCTTGCCCTTGTTCTTATGCTTCCTCTTTTTCACCCCTCCAGTTGCCTTGGGCCCAGTCCTCGGCGTCTGAGAGGTCGATGTAAAGTGCGCCTCGCGTTTGTTGCCTTTAAGAAGCTCTTTCTCTGACTCCTTAAGAATGGACAATAGTTCCCAAGAGTATCGTCCGTATCCATCAACTTGTAGTTGATGACAATCTGCTTCCAAGTATCGGGAAGTGACTGTAAGAGCATGTCTATAGTCAGCTCAGCCTCCAAGACTATTCCCATCTTGGCCAGCTCATCAATGTCGGCTATTATTTGAGTCCCGTGGGCCTCAACTGAAGCGCCATCAGTCATACGGGAGCGAAAGAGTTTCTTCACCAACTCATACCTCTCCATCCGCTTATTAGTAGTCTAGCCATCATTATTATAAGGATCCAAGTCCCTATTCTGGCGACGAAAGTGTTGAGTCATGGAAGCAAGCATGATCGACTGAGTTGTATCACAATCATCGCTATGAGTTCTCCATAACTCCAGCTCAAGTGGCTCAGTGGGCCTCGGCCCGAGAGGGTCTCTGTATGGTGTATAATAGCTCTCTGCCCCAAGGACTATCCTCAGGTTCATTTCCCAGTCAGCGAAGTTCGTGCCCTTAAATACATTATCACCCATGATTATGTCTCGGACATTTCCTTTGTTTGCCATCTTAACTACGATAGTCCAACTATCTAGTTAAAGATATATGGGTATAGTCAAACTGTTACAAGAAAAATAACATTATATTAGTCCAACTAATGTTAAAATATTGACGAAATAAATTTTGTAAGCGCGTAAAGCTAAGTATCTGAATGAAATTGCAAATTCAATACTAGCCTCCCAATATTTCTACAAGTCTCTAACCCTCTGTGAGTACTCGGGAAATCCAATTTCCTAGTGGGCTAGGATCCCGTTAAATAACACACACCTTGACTTTGGCCAATAAGTTGTATGATATTTAACTAGGTAGATCTCGAAGATCAATGGATCCCATCCAATTCCTAGATCCGGTAGGTGGACATCCAAGTCGAAACATATATATCTAATACATATGTCAATGTATCCAATACATTTTCCTAACCTTCCTCTGAATCAACTAAGTCTTGGCTTTGGCACAACAAACTTAATGATTCCAGTTAAGCGGGACCCATTGACATGGAAAGTTTCGTAATCAATGTCGATGGACAAGAAGTGATCTTGACTTTGGCCAACAAATCACAACTTGGACAAGACACCGATATGGAACAAAACTCTCATGATTCAAACACATCCTCAATTGACAAAGGTATTGACTTTGGCCAACAAACCAATGCCAATTTCGGATCTTGAGAAAGAATCACTCAACGGAAGGAAAATCGCTTAATATTGTTTGAGGGATTTTCGCGTAATTGGCAACCAATTAATTTATCTTTGTTAGGTCTCATCATCATACACCCTTAAGCATGCTTCTAAAACATCATAAAGCGCGTAAAATAAAATAATAGTGATATGCGGATGGATATATAACAATTTGTTCCTAGAACAAATCACTCACTCCTCTCCCCCCCGGCTAGCACTATTCTACTTTTACCCAATACATAATACAATAAGAGAAACCTCATTTACATTGAGGGGATTAGGTGAGAAGATAATACAAGAGATAATAAGAGAAAGGCTGGACACGCAGGTCCAATTAATAAATTCTGAATTTACAATAATTTCTAAAATTACCCTTCCCTTCTAATATCCATCCGATATACACTATTCATTCATCACATCCACATTCATTCATTCAAGGCATGTTATACAACCAATCTAATCCAATTAATTAGTCTTTAATTAGGTGACAATCCAATGTTCAATCAATGGTTTGCTTTTGCGCGAGTCCAACTCGTTTTTGAGAATAAGTACTTGTAGTACGAATTCAGGAATTATATCGAACTACTCGTCAAATCCAATTTAAGTCGTATTCAATACTAATCCTTATATTAAATTCCAAATTAAATATTTACACTTTTATTGTGCTTTTATGACTTAGATTCCAAATCTAATCTTATCGGGTCTCAAAGCCCAACTAACATCCAATGTCCGTTTAATTAAAGTCCGATGGGCTTTCAATTGATTTTCTTTAGGCTTGGGCTTTGGTCAATGTGGGTCAAACCCAATTACCAAGCCCAATAAGGAATCACCCTCATTTTCCATAAAATCAATATCAAGCCCATAAGGCCCAATTAAACATAAAAGCCCATTTATTACATTTGGACTTAATGGAGTGATTTAGGCCCAATTTTGGATCCAATCCAATTTGCCCAAATCTAATAGTTTTAGGCCCAATTTAAAATTAAGCCCAATTAATCAAATTTTAAAATTCCAAATTTTGTAACTTAATTAATTAAGTGTAATATCATGATTAATCCTTTAAATCAATATTTCCAAAATATCAAATTAATCCATTAATCATATTTTTATCTTAAATACATGTCCAACATTATTTAATCAAAAAATCAAGTCCCTCATCTTCCATTAAGCATTCGGCCATGGTGATAAAATGGTTCCGATTTCGTTTTTCAATCCGATCAAATTACAAATCGTCATTCCATATTGTTTCAAGTCATCCAATGATCTTAAAATCAAAAAATCATCAAGTCCATTGCTTACATGTGATTCGGCCAAGCCATTTTTGGGTTGAAAAATTAATCCAATTTATTTTCCATGAAATTGATGATGTATAACATTAAGTAAAATACATCTAAGCATATTTAATCAAATAATTTCATCAAATCATGCTTCATCCAATTTTCCCCAAATTTTACCCTAATATATTTTCATGCTCTTTAGGCTCAATGATACCATTGTTGGAAATTCTAATCCATGTCCCAAGATCAAAAGAGCAAACAAATATATATAAATGAATGAACAATATTGAAGTATGGCGGAATCATACTCACAAAGATTGGAATGCAGATGTGTTGATGAAATAAAACTTCTCCTTTGTGCAGTGAGGGTTTCGGCCAAGGTGAGTGGGGAATCTCCAAGCTTTCTTTGATCCTTCCAAGCTCAAGAATTAGTTTCCCATAACACCTTTGTATGATCCCTTGAAGGTGCTAGCCTTGTGTGAACTTATGCTTCCAAAACAACACATTTTTCTTCAAGTTGTTTTGCAACAAAAACCGAAAATGGAGAGCTGTGAAACCTTCACAGTTTCGGTCACTTGAGAGGAGAGGGAAGATGAAGTGGTTTGTAATGATTTACCAAAAACCTTTTTATATTTATTTCAAAAATAAAAT
Organism: Zanthoxylum bungeanum; assembly: GCA_019454045.1. Lineage (NCBI taxonomy): Eukaryota > Viridiplantae > Streptophyta > Magnoliopsida > Sapindales > Rutaceae > Zanthoxylum > Zanthoxylum bungeanum. Next base: position 32,432 of record SKCR01017485.1, on the reverse strand, counting down.
ATAATAAATCAAATACCAAAATTGGTATATGATAAGGTCAAAGGTCTATCACTTTAACTTGGAGTGTAATTCACTCTAACTTGGAGTGTAATTCACTCAAACTTGGAGTGTAATTCACTCTTCCACCAAAACCCGTCATCATAAATTAAAACAATGACAATTGATTTGATGGTTGATGTGACATGTGGACCCCACTCGATTCTAAATGCGAGTGGGCCCGCAAACACTCCCGGGCTCGGGTTCGATAATTCCAAATTAGCGAACTTCCATCGCGACGTTAATTAAATCAAATTTAATTAAATAATTGTGCCTAGCAAAATTACTATTCACGTCGCTAACGAATTAATTCCAAATTAAATCGTTTGCCCGAATTAAATCTAATTTTAATTCCTCGTCGAAATTGAATTTCGTTTAATATATCGAATATATTATTTTAATGATTAATTCCAAATTAATCTTTCTCTCTCTTCAAATAGTACTTTATCCAAGATAAAGTCTCTCCGCAATTAATCCCAGATTAATTAAGTTCGAATCATACCTCATCGGTGAATCTTCGGGAAGCGACCCAAGAGATCTCTGGATATGTTGGCAGTAAATACGGTCTTCGGACTATCCGAACACGTACGTACCAAGTAATACATTTTTACCAATTTACAAGACAAGGTTAGCCTCTAGCAAAACGCCATGCCTACCCAATTCTCCAGAATTATTCTTACTGGAATATAAGATCTATAACAGGCGTAGTATACCACAGTATAGTGTATATCGCGATCCAGTATCAGATGATCACATGTAAGGCCTGGGGCTGGAGATGTGTCTGCCCGTACGAAACATATATCGGACATCAAGCAACTAGTCTCTTTGAATCGGATAATCCTGACCTTGTCATATTATCCCGATGGTTGCAACCATTATAGAGTACTAGTTCTGTATCATGCGTGATCATCATCTCCATATGTCTGAAGTGATACTCCCATCTTGACATCACACCCAATACACTACGATTCTCAATAAACCTAGAAGAGGTGTACACAGAACCTGTTAAAGTCCTGCACGACCAAAACTAAAGTCTACCGATTGTCGTAAGTACTAGCGATGCAAGTCTCAGGTTAAGACCATATGCACCTACCCTGAGCGGACTCCCATAGACACGCAACATACTACCAATGGGATTCCGCGGGGTCTATCCAGAGCGAAGCTGTTTTCCGTACCATCGGTAAAACACAACCTCCTACCGCACTTGCATAAGTATCCTATACTTAAATATATGAGAACTATGCCGTTGTGCCCTCACAACACGCACAAGTGTAGTACTAGTCTATTCCGTAATATCGATGTCCAATCTCGATAATACTACGACTAGGGATATTTAATGATTAAACCTTTATGGATTGATACTGTCTCATATCATCACAACCCGGAACTAATCATAGGGACTTTTACCATTTACATATCGAAGTAAATAAATTACAAAACGGTAAAAGGCAATTTCATTACCACATAGTTAATTTTGTACAATAATACAATATCATTTACAAAATAGTGACGCTATGGGTCATAACTGTCTAACACCTATACCCAAATATATGAGAACTATGCTGTTGTGCCCTCACAACGCGCACAAGTGTAATACTAGTCTTTTATGCATTCATCGATGTCAAATCTCGATAATGCTCTGACTAGAGATATTTAATGATTTATCCTTCGTGGACTGATACTGTCTCATATCATTCTCAGTCCAGGAACAAATCATAGGGACCTCCTATCATTTATATATCTTGGTGATCTAATCACAAATGATAAGAGTGCAATCTCCTTTGTCACATAGTTAATTTGTACAACAACACCGTGATCTGTACAAATAGTAACACTATGGGTCATAATTTTCCAATAGAAGAGGCGTACTTTAGTTAATCTGGGATTAATTTAATAAGAGAGAAAATTAATCTGGGATTAATTATGGAGATATTTTATCTGGGATAAAATATCATATAAAGAGAGAACGATTAATTTGGAATTAGTCGGTAAATTAATATATTTGGTATATTAAAAGAAATTGGATTTCGACGAGGAATTAAAATTAGATTTTAATTCGGGCGAACGAATTAATTTAGAATTAATTCGTTAGTGACGTGAATAGTGATTTCGCTAGGCGTAATCATTTAATTACGACGCAACGAAAAATTTGTTAATTTGGAATTAGCGAACCCGAGCCCGGGATTATTTGCGAAGGCATTCGCATTTCGAATTCAAGTGCGGCACACAAGTCAAATCGAGCGTCAAATCGTGAGTCACATCAAGCGTCAAATCACATGTCACTTTGAGTGATGTGACATTTGATTGATTGATGTGAGTTGATGTGAGGTGATTGATTGAAAGCATTTAATGCTTTTCTTTTGGAAAAAGAAAGGTATATATGTTTTATTTGTTTTTGAAAAAAAAAATATGTAAAACCTATTTTACTTTTCTTTTTCCCTCCTCTCTCTCCTGGATGCATTTTTTAGAGCCAAATCGTTTCTTCCCTCTCTCTCGGTCTTGGACCGCTTCGTCTCTTCTGTTTTTATGGTTTGACCGAGCAACAATGGAGAAGCAAATGATTTTGTTGCAAGATCTATGTGCTAGCACACCATTAGAGAGATACCAAGGTGATAGGGAAGTGTTTTCATGAGCAAGGAATCACCTTGTGAAGCTTGGAGCTTAGAGCTTCCATGGAGGACACCTATGGCCGATTCTTGGAGGAAGAAAATCACCATTTGCGCAGCCCACTGCCGAGCTTGGAGAAGGTATAAACTTGAAGTGTGTTTTTGGTTCACCACCATATGCATCTCAACCGATCAATGTGAGTCATTCCGCACCTCCTATGATTGTATTTACACTTGTTTCATGCTTAATTTATGATCTTGGGACCCTTAGAGGACTCCAACAATTGGAAACTTGAAATGGCGTTCTAACGAAGTACAATTTCGAAAATTCAAACTTAGCGCAATTGTCGTATTTTGGCCATAACTTTGTACTCTGTTATGGGATTGAGGTGATTCAAGTTTAAAATTAAAGAAGACTTAAAGATCTACAACTTTGAAGTTCATAATAATTTCGAATTCTGATGTTTCCATGAGCAAAATTGATAAAACATTCGAAAATGTGTTATCTGTAATTATGAAAGTCATTTTTTAAAAAAAAATAGTAAAGTAAAAATTGTAAAACTTCCACCAAACATGCTTGCATGTTTGGTGGAGGATTTGGTGTCATGTTTTGTGTCATGTTTGGTGCCATGTTTGATGTCATGTTTGGTGCCATTTTTGGTGGAGCAATTGGTGGAGAAATTGGTGGAAGCCTTTAGATTTGCCTATAAATACCAAGCTAAACTTTGTAAATTTTTCATGCTTTCTTTGGAGGAATTTCTCCATGAAAACCTAAAGGAAAGTGTCTTTTATATTTATTTAAGTTTTCATGTTTTATCTTTTTAGTTAATTAATAAAATTTTGTGTGTTTTCATTTACAACATGAACATATAATCTCATTTTGCTGGGGTGAAAATGTGAGACTTTTAATATAATAAATCAGTTACCGCCTCTATGGTCAATTTAAGTGACAACCTTATTTACCGCCTATATGGTGGGTTTTATATTTCAGACATAGTTTTCGCCTATATGGTCGGTTTAGGTAATAACCTTGTTACCGCCTATATAGTCGGTTGGATTTAATTGAGACAAATGGAATTACCGCCTTTATGGTCTGGTTAAATATAATTAATTAATCGGTAAATGTTGACAATAAGGGAGATTTCTAATTTTGAAATATTAAAAGTGGATCCTCTAACCCCCAGCATTTTCTTTCATTATTGTAATTTTACTTTTATTTATCTCCAAGTTATTTTTTATGATGTTTTGTTTATTTAAGTGTTTAGTAATCCTAAGTATGTTTTGTAACTAAACATATTATCTATGGGTGTGATGAATACCAATATCACCAGTTTATAAGGGGTTATTTCATGTCTTAGGTAATATAAAGGTTTATTTATTAAGTCTTAATCTTAATGCTTCTTGTTAACTGGCCATTAATAAGATTGATGTGGTAAACTTAAAATAAACTTGACGAAGGAATTTTAGGTTTCCGCCTTAGACTTAATAGTCCACGATCTTCCTTATGGAGAGATAACCCTTAATAGATTTCCTTCCAGGATAGACATATACCTGTCGAGCGGGGGTAGCCATAATTGGAACTTAATCTTAACGAATTCAGGTAACCTGGTTAACATAGACATATGATTAATTGGGTTGCACTGAGTATTTGCTTTTGACCTTCGACATAGGCTCTTGCATAATTTCGTGTTCCAGGTTAGTAAACCAATATATTGCACAAAAATGAGATAACCATTTCATCTTTAAAAGTTATTGGAATGATTCACAACCCTAGATAGTTTAATAAAATTGATTTTACCTTTAATTCACTTTCACACTATTTTATTTACTTGTTTTAGTTTAAAATCACCATCCAATCAAACAACCAATCAATTAGATACTCGTAAACATTTGGCTTCATAAATTAATAGCTTAGGTATTAAGTCCTCATGGGATCGATATATTGTTTACTACTTGAACGATATATGCACTTGCGTTATACCTGTGTGATCACACCGATCAAGTTTTTGGCACCGTTGCCGGGGACTTATTTATCTTTCACTATTAGTTTTGGGGTTATTTACCTTTACTTGTGTCTAATTTATTTTTACTTATTATTTTTGTTTTCTTTTGTTTCAGGTTCTTAGACACTAAATGAGAAGAACCAGAAGCTTTGAAATCCGACCGCTTGACCCAGAAATTGAAAGAACAATCAGACAGTTGAGAAAGGAAAGGCGATAAGGCCAAAAAGTAATCATCAACATGGAACCTGAACCTTTGGAAGTTTCACCACTAATTCCTATATGAGACAGAACTATTCCGGTGGTTGACAGTTTCATTTCATGTATTATACTTCATCCCTTACCAGCAAATGCTTGTGACATCAAAACATGCATCCAAATGATACAACAGTCAATTAAGTTTTGGGGGAATGCAACTGAAGATCCTAACTCCCACATCAGCAACTTCCTGGAAGTTTGCGGCACTTTCAATTAAACCGAACAGCTGAATAAACAATGAGACTGCATGTTTTTCCATATTCCTTGAAAGACAGAGTTAAGGTTTGGCTACATTCACTACCACCAGGTTCCATCACAACTTGGAACACTCTAGCCACCAAATTCCTTGCAAAGTGTTTTCCACCAGCCAGAACTGTAAAGCTGAGGAATGACATAACATCATTTATGCAACATGACTCATAATCCCTCTGTGAAGCTTGGGAAAGGTACAAAGAATTGCTTCGGAAATGTCCTCACCATGAGATTGCAAAGTGGCTACAAGTCCAAACCTTCTATAATAGACTTTATGGAATAATGAGAACTACAATAGATGATGCTGCTGGAGGAGCGCTAATGGTAAAATGAGAAGATCAGGCCTGGGACCTAATTGAAGAAATGGCCAAAAATAATTCTTTATGGCCAATAGAAAGGAGCATGATTCAAAGAATTGCTGGAATCTATGAAGTTGGAGCCAACACAGCAGTGAATGCCAAGTTGGATCAGATATGCAAATTAATGGAAACTATCACCATGCAAGGTAATGCTAGATCTACAAGTTCACCATATGGAGGAACATCAGAGATAAACCAACACGAGGAGATGGTGAATTATGTCAACAGTTTCAACATATAGGGGATTAATATATATTCCAACACCTACAACCCAGGGTGGATGAATCATCCCAATTTTTCATGGAACAATAATTCAGGGCAAAGAACAACCCACCACCCGGATTCCAATAGCAAAATAAAGGCCATGAGTATGAAAAAGAACCAGGAATAACAGAAGTGCTGGCTCATTTGAAAAAGTTTCAAGCAAAATACGACTCTCAAGCAGTATTAATGCAAAATAAAGCAGCTTCTATTAAAGCACTGGAGAATCAAATGGGACAACTGGCCAATGCTCAGAGTTACATACCGTAAGATACCTTTCCTAGCAACACAAAACCAAATCCAAGAAATTTGGGGAAGGAGTAATGTCATGCCATTATTTTAAAAAGCGGTACCGAAATCAACAAAGATGTTGGAGTCAATGCAACTGTTGAAGAAATACCAAAAGAAAGTAGCGAAACAGTTCCATAGATGGAGGAAAAGAAGCAAAGGAAAAAGATCAAGAAATATTCACACCACCCCCACATTTTCCACAGCGTCTCCAGAAAAACAAACTGGACAAGTAGTTTGCTAAATTCTTGAAGGTCTTCAAAAAGCTGCATATCAACATTCCATTTGCAGAAGCGTTGTAACAAATGCCCAGCTATGTCAAATTCATGACATATATTCTTTCACGAAAGAGGAGATTGGGAGATTACGAGACAGTAGCACTGACATAAGAATGCAGCGCCATCATTCAGAGGAAGCTTCCCCCAAAGTTGAAAGATCCTGGCAATTTCACCATCTCATGCACCATAGGAGAATATTACGTCGGTAAAGCTTTGTGTGATTTAGGTGCTAGTGTTAATTTGATGCCTTTTTCGATTTACAGGAAACTACAGATTTGAGAAGCAATGCCCACCTCAGTCTCTCTACAACTTGCTGATAGAACGCTCGTATTTCCGAGAGGTGTAGTTGAAGATGTGCTGGTCAAAGTCGACAAATGCATTCTCCTAGCAGATTTCATTATCCTTGACATGGAAGAAGACAGAGATGTACATATCATCCTCGGGAGACCATTATTGGCTACAGGTCGAACTGTTATTGATGTACAAAAAAGGAGAATTAACCATGAAAGTGCAGGACTAAGAAGTTAAATTCAATGTTTTCAAAGCCATGAAATTCCCAAGTGATGAAAAGGAAGAGGAATGTTTCAGTATTGATGTTGTAGATAGTATCATCCTGGAAACTGATGCACTGCCACTCCCACGGATAAACTTGAAACTTTCAGCACAAACATGACTGACATCGAGCTAGATGATGAAATTCTAGAATGTATCATCTATCTTGACAAACCCTTTCACTTCAAATCGCCACCACATGTGGATAGTCTAGAACTACCAAAAAAAGAGCGAATCAAGCCCTCGATTGAAGAACCACCGCAGCTGGAGCTGAAGCTACTTCTGAGCCATCTCAGGTATGCATTCTTAGGAAACTCTTCTGATTTACTTGTGATCATTTCTTCATCGCTAACATTGGAGCATGAAGAAAAGTTACTGAGAGTGTTACGAGAACACAAGAAAGCCATTGGCTGGACTATAGCAGATATACGAGGCATTAGTCCATCATTTTTCATGCACAAAATTTTGATGAATGACGAGTATAAACCCACAGTGGAGCATCAACGGAGACTAAATCCAATCATGAAGTAGGTTGTAAAGAAAGAAATTATCAAATGGTTGGATGCTGGCATCATCTACCCCATCTCTGACAGCACTTGGGTGAGTCTCATGCAGTGTGTGCCAAAGAAATAAGGAATTACTGTAGTCACAAATGAAAAGAACGAGTTGATTCCAACAAGAATAGTGACTGGATGGAGAGTATGTATGGACTACAGAAAGCTGAACAAAGCAACATGGAAATATCATTTTCCGCTGCCATTCATTGATCAGATGCTAGACAGATTGGCGGGACATGAGTTCTATTGTTTTCTGGATGGAAACTCAGGGTATAATCAGATTGCCATCGCCCTAGAAGATCAGGAGAAAACCACTTTTATATATCTGTATGATACTTTTACTTTCTGTAGGATGCCATTTGGACTATGTAATGCTCCTGCTACATTTCAACGTTGCATGATAGCCATCTTATCAGACATGCTAGAACAAAGTATGGAGGTTTTCATCAATGATTTTTCTGTACTTGGAGACTCGTTTGACCACTGCTTGCAAAATCTGGAAAAGGTTTTACAAAGGTGTGAATATACCAACCTTGTACTCAACTGGGAAAAATACCATTTCATAGTGCAGGGAGACATTGTCGTGGGACATCGGATCTCACAAAAGGGAATCAAGGTAGATAAAGCAAAGATCGAGACAATTGAAAAACTACCTCCACCATCATCTGTCAAAGGGATTCAGTGTTTTCTCGGACATGCAGGCTTTTACATGAGATTTATCAAAGACTTCTCCAAGATTGCTAAAACTCTGTGCAATCTTTCGGAGAAAAATGTGCCTTTCAACTTCAGCAAAGGATGCCCTGAAGATTTTGAGATCTTAAAACAGAAGCTGGTCTCTGCCCCCATCATAGTAGCATCAGACCGAACCCTTCCATTTGAGGTGATGTGCGATGCTAGTGACTTTGCTGTAGGTGCAGTTTTGGGACAATGCAAAGAAAAAATTTTCCATACCATTTACTACTCCAGCAAAACTCTGAATGAAGCACAACTCAACTATATAACCACTGAAAAGGAGTTGCTCGCAGTTGTGTTTGATTTTGTTAAATTCTACTCCTATCTGCTGGGTCCCAAATTTGTGGTATACACAGATCATTCAGCAATCAAATATCTGATCATGAAGAAAGATGCCAAACCTAGATTGATCTGTTGGGTGCTTCTACTGCAAGAATTTAACGTGGAGATCCGAGACAGGAAAATGACAGAAACCAAGTGGCAGATCACTTATCGAGGCTTGAGAATGGAGAAACAGCTGGCAATGAACTGACAATCAAAGAAAATTTTCCAGATGAACAGTTATTTTCCATGAAACAACATGATGTCCCTTGGTATGTTGACTATGTCAACTATATAGTATCGGGAAAATGGTCGTTGTAATGGACTCATCAGCAACGAAAGAAGTTCTTCAAATAAGTCAAGCATTATGTCTGGAATGAGTCGTACCTGTTCAAACATTGTGCTGATCAATTACTAAGACGTTATGTTCCATATGAAGAGGTCAATAGTGTCTTACAGTAATGTCATTCATCACCATACGGCAGACGCTTCAACGAAAATAAAACTACAGCTAAAGTCCTATAATCAGGTTTGTTCTGGCCCACTTTGTTTAAAGATGCTTACTTATTTGCTCTTCAATATGACATGTGCCAGAGAACGGGAAATATATCGAGAAGAAATGAATGACCTGTGCAAATATTCTAGAAGTGGAGATATTTGATGTATGAGGGATTGCTTTTATGGGACCCTTTGTTCCATCATTCGAAAACATGTACATACTAGTTGCAGTAGACTACATCTCTAAATGGATTGAAGCAATAGCACTGCCATCAAATGATTCAAAAGTGGTGATAAAATTCCTTAAAAAGAATATTTTCACTCACTTCGGAACACCTCGGGCAATTATCAGTGATGGTGGCACACATTTCTGCAACAGATACTTCGATGCACTTCTATCCAAATACGGAGTTACTCATAAAGTTACCATTGCCTACCATCCACAGTCAAATGGACAGGTTGAAGTTTCATACAGGGAGATCAAAAGAATCTTGGAAAGAACTGTTGGATCAACAAGGATGGACTGGTCTACAAAACTGGATGATGCATTATGGGCCTACCGAACACTTACAAAACACCCATTGGTATGTCCCATATCGAATGGTGTTTGGGAAAGCATGACATCTGCTAGTGGAGCTTGAACACAAAACATATTGGGCACTGAATAAGTTAAATCTTGATCCACAAGCAGCATGAGAAAAACCGCTCCACCAACTCAACAAATTGGAGGAATTTCGCCTACAGGCTTATGAGAATGCCATAATTTACAAAGAAAAGACCAAGAAGTGGCATGATTGAAAAATAGTGCGCAGATAACTGGAACCAAGGCAGCAGGTGTTGTTATACAATTCAAGGTTGAAACTTTTCCCTGGAAAGCTGAAATCAATGTGGTCGGGTCTATTTGTGATTACTCAAGTTTTACCATATGGAGCTGTTGAGTTACTTGATCCCAACACCAAAAATACATTCAAAGTTAACAGCCAGGATGTCAAGCACTACTGGGGAGAATCATTTGAGCGACAAAAAGAATTTGTCATACTTTCAGATCCAGCCTAACGTTCTGGCAGTCATGTCTAGCTGATGACATTAAACTTAGCGCTAGTAGGGAGGCAACCCATGCAAATTCTGTATATATTCAGATTTGGTGTGTTTAATTTTTGTAGGTAAAGTCACATTTCAGGATGGAAGACGTTCTCGCAAATCTTCACAAGCAATTTCCTTCTCTCCCTCAAAACTCTCTGATGAAAGTCTACAAAGCTCACTTAGAACGAATGAGACTGCTGATGATCAAAGGTATTCCTAATGACATTCGTTGGATTATTGAAGCACGGGTCCGATTGGCAGGTGAGTCCTCTGAATCTTTTATCTCATATCTGTCTGCTTTAGGAAGAAATACCTATGCTAAAAAGAGAAGAGCCAAAAGAATGGGTGTTTGCTATAAATGTGCACGCATGACATGTAATACTCATTGTCGTTATTTAGGAATGGTGTCTGATAACCGTGAAGATAAAATTAAATTCATTAGGGATGGCTTGAGTAAGGAGTCTTTGGATGACATATCTAAGACTCTTGAGATGCATTCCAGTGGATATCACACATCATGCTATTCATATGTTATATACACAATTCCGAAAAGAAAGACAACATTTAAGTCTCGAGAATCTGACTCTAAAAGACCATGTTTGCTAATTTATAAGAAAATTAGATGGGAAGCTTGTCCCTGACATATAGACGTCCCTCAAGCTGTTACATCTTGTAAATTTTTTTAACTCTTTGTCTTTATCTAATAATTGAGATTTTTTTTGTTATTTTCTTTTATTTTCTCCAACAGGTTCCAGACTTTTTGACTTTCACAATATATTTTACTATTTAGCTAATAATTGTCATTTGGAAGGTATTAATGCTATTATTACTCACCCTTTTTCATGTTCTATAAATTCAGCCCGTCATTGCACTCTTGAAGACATCCAGAGTTGAGAAATAAATAAAAAATTAAAAAAATAAAAATGGAAGCAACTTCAAGAAGACGAGTTGTAAATATCTATCTGTTTTGAGGTACTAGTGTTGGTTCTAAGCCAGAGTTCGTTGAGGCAGCATAGGAATTGGGTAGAGTCATTGTTGAAAGGAATATGCACTTAGTATATGGCGGTGACAATCTTGGACTAATGGGGATCGTTTCAAGGGCTGTACAGGAAGGAGGTAGTCAAGTTCTGGGAATCATCCTAAAACCTTTGGTAGAGGTGACTCTTATAGGACCATCAAACAGAGAGGAACTTATCATACATGGTATGTCTGAATGACTGGTAGAAATGATTAACTGTGCTGATGCTTTTATTGCTTTGCCAGGTGGCTTGGGTACGATGAAGGAAATTCTTACAGTATTATCTTAGGCGAACCTGAACATACACCAGAAACCGATTGGACTATTTAATACTGATGGATTTTATGATTTTCTTTATGTGTTTCTTGATGATGCCCGGAGAAATGGGTTCGTGTCAAAACCTGTAAAAGAACTCATCTTTACTGCCAGAACTGCCATGATTTAATTGACCAAATATTAGCCTTTGAACCACAAATTGACCCTATGCTTTCCAAGATAAACTGGTTTGACAACGATCGTGGTAAAAAGCGTCAGATAAATCTGGATCTTAACCTTTAATTGATATTTTTAGATGTAGAATTTCAGCTAACCAGGTACTTTCTTCTAAACTCATCTTCTAATTTTTAAGACATTGGGGACAATGTCTCATTTAGGTTTGGATGAGGGGAATAGTTCACTAGTATCTTGTTTTTATTGTGTTATTTTTAGTTAAAAAATAAAAAAAATTTATAATATATATATTTTTTTTGTTTTTAATTTGATTAATCAGGTGAAATTGGTGTGAGATAGCTGTGTAAGGAATTTTAGCTCTTGAGACGTATCTCAACCTATTTCGTAACAAGTTAATTTTTGTTTATTTCCTTTTGAATTATTTAATTTGTGAATTCTCCATAATACTGACTAAATTGGATCTTCATATGTTCAGTTGACAGGTATTATCACCATGCATGGTAACATACAGCCATGAGATGTATTTGAAAAGTTTGTAATATTCAGTGCTCTAGTTTAATTGGAGGAAGCATCTAAAAAGCAATGGAATAAAAAAAGAAAAAGAAAAAGAAAAAGAAAAAAAAATGTGTATAACAAAAATTGTCTGAGATCTGAGTCATTAAGTCCGTAGGGGTGTTTTAACACCTAGTGTCCTAAAGCCAACTGGCTTGGGAGTCATTGGCCCAAAGCTCGCTACATGGATCAGAGATAATATAAAAATAAAAAGAAACATCTGAAATCCAAGTAATTAAGTCTGTAGGGGTGTCTTAACACCTAGTGCCCTGAAGCCAACTGGTTTGTGAGTCACTGGCCCAAAACTCGTTACATGGATTGAAGATGTTGCTTTCTTTATTTTATGCAAAAAAAAAGAGAAAAAAAATTCATTGCTACAAATGTGTGAATTCTGATATAACTTTAGGATAAAAATATTACTCTCTTTTCAACTACACTTATGAATAGTGTGGGAACAATGATTTGATTAATACCTTTTTGGTTGTGTATATGAAGAATAGTAAAAATAATCGGAGAATTTACTTATTTGGTAATTTAAAAAAAATAAAACAACTACTAACTTGGATAAGAAGTTTCACTTGTTGAGTCACTAACTTGTTTATTCTCTTTTCTCTAGTCTTTTTGCTTTTGTGTGCATTAGATTGACGTTTGTGGGTATCATCACTGTAAGCCATCACGAGACTACAACTCGTCTACTAGGGACACTTAGGGGTTTAAAGGCTTATTGCATACGTTAAATTCAATTGTGATCCCTACGAAAGTGGCTTACTTTAATTTTACTTATTTATTGTATTTTATTTTGTTGTTTTCCTCGAGGACTAGTAAAATGTTAGGTTTGGGGGTGTGATGAGCTGAAAATATATCAATATTTACCGCCCCTTTTATCTACTATTTTGTTTGGTTTCTCGGGTTTGATGAACATTTTGATGTGATTTAGTTTATTTTGCAGATAAAATAAAGTTGGGACTCAATGGAATCATTTAGGACGAAATGTGGAACAAATAAGAGCAAAAACTGGACTTGACATTTTGATTTTGGAGATTGGAAACTTGAAATGGCGTTCTAAAGAATTAAAATTTCATAAATTCCAACTTTACGCAATTGTCGTATTTTGACCATAACCTTTTACTCCGATATCGGATTGAGGTAATTCAAGTTCTAGAGTAAAGAAGACTTAAAGATCTATAACTTTGAAGTTCATAATAATTTCGAAGTCTGAAGTTTTCATGACTGAAATTGATAAAATATTCGCAAGTGTGTTATGTGTAATTATTAAAGTCATTTTCAAAATAAAAAATAAAAAAATAAAAAATAAAAAATGGCAAACTTCCACAAAACATGCTTGTATGTTTGATGGAGGATTTGGTGTCATGTTTGGTGCCATGTTTGATGCCATGTTTGTTGCCATGTTTGGTGGAGCAACTGGTGGAGAAATTGGTGGAAGCCGTTAGATTTGCCTATAAATACCAAGCTAAACTTTGTAATTTTTTCATGCTTTCTTTGGAGGAATTTCTCCATGAAAACCTAAAGGAAAATGTCTTGTATATTTATTTAAGTTTTCTTGTATTTTCTTTTTATTTTTATTAATAAAATTTTGTGTGTTTTCATTTACAGATGAGTAGGTAATATCATTCTGCTGGGTAAAAATGTCAGACTTTTAATATAATAAATTAGATTAATCTCCCTTATTTTATTTAAAATTTGGATTAATTAGTTACCGCCTATATGGTCGGTTTAGGTGACAACCTTATTTACCGCCTATATGGTCGATTTTACATTTCATACATATTTTCCGCCTATATGGTCGGTTTAGGTAATAACTTTGTTACCGCCTATATGGTCGGTTGGATTTAATTGAGACAAATGGAATTACCGCCTTTATGGTCTGGTTAAATATAATTAATTAATCAGTAAACATTGACAATAAGGGATTTTTCTAATTTTGAAATATTAAAAGTGGATCCTCTAACCCCAGCATTTTCTTTCATTATTGTAATTTTACTTTTATTTATCTCCAAGTTATTTTTTATGATGTTTTGTTTATTTAAGTGTTTAGTAATCCTAAGTATGTTTTGTAACTAAACATATTATCTAGGGGTGTGATGAATTCCAATATCACCGGTTTATAAGGGGTTATTTCATGTCTTAGGTAATATAAAGGTTTATTTATTAAGTCTTAAGCTTAATGCTTCTTGTTAACTAGCCATTAATAAGATTGATGTGGTAAACTTAAAATAATCTTGATGAAGGAATTTTAGGTTTCAGCCTTAGACTTAATAGCCCACTATCTTCCTCAAGGATAGATAACCCTTAATAGATTTCCTTCCAGGATAGACATATACCTGTCAGGCGGGGGTAGCCACAATTGGAACTTAATCTTAATGAATTCAGGTAACTTGGTTAATATAGACATATGATTAATTAGGTTGCACTGGGTATTTGTATCTGACCTTCGACAGAGGCTTTTGCAAAATTTCGTGTTCCAGGTTAGTAAACCAATATATTGCACAAACATGAGATAACCACTTTATCTTTAAAAGATATTAAAAGGATTCACAACCCTAGATAGTTTAATAATATTGATTTTACCTTTAATTCACTTTCACACTATTTTATTTACTTTTTTTAGTTTAAAGTCATCATCCAAACCAATCAATTAGATACTCGTAAACATTTGGCTTCATAAATTAATAGCTTAGGTATTAAGTCCCATTGGGATCGATACATTTTATACTACTTGAACGATATGTGTGCTTGCGTTATACGTGTGTGATCACGCCGATAACATACCTTATATCGAGTTATAAGCACGGTAAGCCTTATAGACAAGATATGTTGATGCATCATTCAGCTTAGCTAAGTTTCGATATTCATAATTACAAATTACATGCAAATCAAGTTTCTGATCATAGATTATCCACAACAACCGCAATTTCCTTTGGCAAGGGATCCAGTGCCAGCCAGATTCCAAAACTGTGAGTTACCCTTTTTCCTCAAACTGATTTTATTTACAAGTTTTGATGACATACTTACTTTTACGCTTTAGGGCGTTAGTTGATTTTCATTACAGTAATTCCATGAAAGGTTATGCTCTATGATATGTTTGAGAAAAGAAATATATTCATAATTTGATTTTATGATTTTCGGGGCATGGGGGAAAAACCCACCCCAGTATGTAAATTGATACAGTTTGGAATTGACGGACAGAGAACATGTGCACATGTAGAGGACTGGGCGGACAGCGATACGTAACGCCCCCAGATCCTAGATCAGGGCTATAGGGACGGCGATACGTAATGCCCATAGACCCTAGTTTCAGAGCTTGAAGGGTTACATAGATCCGCACCCCCAGTTCTAGTTTGTGGCTTGGGGGACGGCGATATGTAACGCCCCAAGACCACCAGTTTCAGGGACAGTAGTGGCATGTGTAGGACACAGAAATTGGCGACGCTGTTCCAGGCTCGCGGCCCGGTCGGGAGTACGGAGTAGCCCATGGGGGACTAAACCGTAGAAATAAAAATGGAGTCGCCACCTAGTGTGAACTGGGAAATGATTTAAGGCCGCACTCACCCCTCGCAAGGGAAGACCTCAAACCGTTGGGTTCGGAATGGTCCCTTACTTATGCCAATTGTAATGAAAAGATTTATACAATAGTATAAACACATGCATGAGTGTTTCCTCTAGCGGTGCGTGGAGCTGTATCCCAAGTACAGACCGCACTACCGTCCATTCGGATTTGGCTAAGGAATTTATGTATGGGTTTCCATCCGATATACCACGAGAGGCAACACTCAATTACTAACCCAATATTGACATACATGAAACATGATAATGCATATAACCATAAATAACCGAAGAGACAAACATGCGAAACAATGAAGAAAGATAAATAACATAAAATAAATGCGGAACAATGAAACAGCAATAAACAGAAATTAAATGCGAAATAATAAAAGACTAATAATACGAAATAAATGCAGAATAATAGATATGTGACCAATGAATTTGGTCGTTTTCAATGTAGGACTTCGCATGCCCGGTTCGACGTATTCCACGTCCAACCAAGCATACCGTCTCCAGGACGACAAAATAAAATACAATAAAGGGTGCCCTCAGGTCTTCCCTTTTAATTCGCTTCTTGGGAGTGCGTTGGGACGTCGCCGGAAGGGTTAATGTTCCACTATTTTTCTGGTTCGCTGGTTAACTATTTCCGCTTGTTGTTTCACTATTTTGGGCTGTTGTTTTCTCTATTTTTGCTGTTGTTTTCGCCGCTGTTTTTAGGGTACAGTTTGCGGTGATTTGGGGCTGTTTTTGGGGTGTAGTTTGCGGTGATTTGGGACAGTTTTAAGGGTTCAGTTTGCGGTTATCTGGGCTTTTTTTGGTGCAGTTTACGGTTATTTGGGACTATTTTTAGGGTACAGTTTGCTATTTTGGCGGACCGTTTTGGGTTATTTTCTGGACTGGTTTTGGGACTGTTTTTTATTGTTTTGGGGTCAGTTTGTTGGCTCAGTTTGGGGTCTGGTTCACTCTCGGTTTTGGGGTGTTATAAGGGACTATTTTTTTGAAGGTTTATTGTCTTTTAATCGGTGAGGGCTTCCACGTGGCATGTCTACATGATTTGGCTGCTTTGGGGACGTGTGGGTTGGCTGTCTTATTGCTAGGTGGAGGGCTTGGAGTGAAATGTCTAAAAGTGTGTGTGGTTTATGCTTGGTCAGTGAGGGCTTGTTGCTTTATTGTTCTCGGCTGGCTGTGGTTGATGGTTCACGTATGCATAGGGTTGTTGCTGCCGAGTTGTAAAGGGCTGGTAAGGGGGAGACGTGAAGGAGTTGTGATGAGTGGTGTGAGGTGTCTTAGTGAGTGGTCTGTCGGTAGCTTATGTGAGTCACGGCTAAGGGTCTGTGTTGAGGGGTTTCTTTGTTATGGACGTGAGTATGCTATTTTTTCGATTGCTGCCCTGGTGCGTTCAAGGTGCTGGTCGGCTATGGGTCTTTTTGGAAGGGTTTATTTGTGTGAGCGTGTGTTCTATAGAGCCGGGAAGGGTGTGGCGAGCAGTTGTGTCAAGAAAGCGAATTAGGGTATTCTTTGTGGATACCGTGTGAGCATTGATGAGGAAAGGTTGTATGCGTGAAAGGAGCTTTCTCCAGGGGTTAGGTTGCCGTGAGGATGCTAGCTTCAAGGGTTTGGTTTGTGTCTATTTTTATAGGAGTGGGCTAGGGTTTTCCTTGCATGGGAAGGAAAGAAATCATACAATCATATGGGGTATCTTCAATTAGTGTGTTATAAGGAAAAGATCTATTCAATTTAGGAAAGTGATTTATTTAGTTTAGGAAAGGGATTTGTGAGATTTGATTTGATTTATTTAATTTAGGAAGGAGATTTGATTTGATTTATTTAATTTAGGCATGTGATTTATTTAAATTAGGAAGGTGATTTGTTTGGATTTTAACATGTGTTTAATGTTTTAATTATTTTGGACTGGGTTTGGAGGCTTGTGGGCGTGTGGGATGGCTCTTTGTTGGGCTTGGGCATGTGGCTTGGTGATGTGTGGGCTTGGGCGTGTGGCTTGGTGTGGGATGCGAGGATTTTTGGGCCGAGTCTAACAGTTAAAACATAGATTAATCGAGCGAACCCGAGGCTATGCAATGAATGAAATCTAGCAAGGTATTGAGTTTTCCCTTCCGACGTCTGTTTCCCGCGAATTCTGCAACTTAAAGGGTAATGCCTCTATATGAGGCTCATCATCGGGCCTTATGAAAAATACAGTGCCTACAGTCACCCCCACTTTGATGGGACTTATGTAGTGTGTGACAGTGACAATCCTATCAAAGTAATGCATGCATTTTTACTTACCTGGCTCGCCAACTGCTGCCTGACTGTTGTTCTGAGATGCTTCAAACTGAGTTGATCTGGTGAGGTGCTGCGACCCCTAAGGTTTATCCCTGCAAGATGTTGCGATTTCTAGGATTCATTACCGAACTGAGCTAACGTGAGTGGTTCATTCCCGAACCGTTACTGTATGAGGTGGTCCATTCCCGAACCGTTACTGTGAGGTGGTCCATTTCCGAACCGTTACTGAGTTGAGTTGATGGCGAGGTGCTTCGACCTCTGGGCTTTATTCCCGAACCACCGAGTGTGGGCTTTATTCCCTGGCTGTGCTGGGAGCGGGCTTTGTTCCCGAATTGTGCTGAGTGCGGGCTTTGTTCCCGAACTATGCTGAATGTGATGGCGAGGTGCTTTTGACCCCTGGAATTTTTTCCCGAACCACTTGTGGGCTTTGTTCCCGAATTAAGCTGACTGTGGGCTTTGTTCCCGAGATGTGTAGAGAGTGGGCTTTGTTCCCAAACTGTGCTGAATATGATGGCGAGGTGCTTTTGACCCCTGGGCTTTGTTCTCGAACCACATGTGGGCTTTGTTCCTGAGCTGTACTGAATGTGGGCTTTGTTCCCTGGGCTTTGTTCCCGAATTGAGCTGACTGTGGGCTTTGTTCCCGAACTGTGTAGAAAGTGGGCTTTGTTCCCGAACTGTACTGAATGTGGGCTTTGTTCCCAAACTGTGTAGAAAGTGGGCTTTGTTCCCAAACTATGTTGATGGTGGGCTCTATTCCCTAGGCTTTGTTCCCGAACTGTGTAGATAGTGGGCTTTGTTCTTGAACTAAGTAGATTGTGGGCTTTATTCCCGAGCTGTACTGAATATAGGCTTTATTCCCTGGGCTTTGTTCCTGAACTGTGTTTATTGTGGGCTTTATTCCCGAACTGAATTGATTGTGGGCTTTGTTCTCGAACTGTGTAGAGAGTGGGCTTTTTTCCCTAGGCTTTGTTCCCAAACTGTGTAGATTGTGGGCTTTATTCCCAAGCTCTAATGAATGTGGGCTTTATTACCTGGGATTTGTTCACGAACTGTGTAGAAATTGGGCTTTGTTCCCTGGGCTTTGTTCCCGAACTGTGTAGATTGTGGGCTTTATTCCCGAGCTGTACTGATAGTGTGGGCCTCGACCCTGGGATTCATTCCCGAAACTGCTGATAATATGGGCCTCGACCCTGAGATTCATTCCCGAAACTGCTGATAGTGTGGGCCTCGACCTTGGGATTCATTCCCGAAACTGCTGATACTGTGGGCCTCGACCCTGGGATTCATTCCCGAGACTGCTGATAGTGTGGGCCTCGACCCTGGGATTCATTCCCGAAACTGCTGATAGTGTGGGCCTTGACCCTGGGATTCAGTCTCGAAACTGCTCCATGTTTTCCTTTTCTTCTTTGAAACCTGTGAATAAAAAACGAAAAAAAATGCAAGTACGTTACGTGTATGCATGCATGCATTGATGAATTTCCTATTCCGTTGGGTTAGGTCTTCTTTGTGCTCTCTGGCCCCCTTCACCTACTAATGTCTTTGGTCGCCCCCTGGGCATGCTTACAGGTTCCTTTTGCCAGTTCTCTTATGGTGATTGCTCAGTTCTCTTTTGTCTCATGGCTCAAGTTCCTGTTATATCCCTTATTCTTGGGGTGGTAGACTATTCACCCCCAGACTTGGTTTAGCTTTCTGTTCTCGTTGTTTGCACTTGGTCAACGTGGACTACATGATGTGGCATTCTATATCATCATACTATAGTTCCTCTTATGAAATAGTCTTAATAGTTATAAATATTTTTGCCCTCAAATGATGCCCAATGTCGAAACCAGAGAACCTTCAAAGTACTCGATGCAACTCAAATCCGAGCGTTTTGAATAAATGATATGAACCAGACTCAAAGTGTGTGTGTGCCGAGGTTCTTTTACAGCTTGATCCTTAGGTAAGCCAACTCAATGATTTTGTTTCAAAGAATGGGATCGGTGGGTCAAACCAACCTATATGTCTTGATCATGCTCTGCAGATACTTCTCTGTACTCAATATGATATGGTTTTCTTTTTCTTTTCTTTCGTCTCTTTTCTCTTATTTTTTTTCAACACACCTACCCTTTAAGGTAGCATTTCTCCTCATTGTGGTCCTAATACTTGTTAGACAATTATGACCCATAGCGTCACTATTTGTAAAAGACATTGTGTTTTTGTACAAAATTAACTATGTAGTAATGAAATTGCCTTTTACCGTTTCGTAATTTATTTACTCTGATATAGAAATGGTAGAAGTCCTTATCATTAGTTCCGGATTGAGATGATATGAGACAATATCAATCCATAAAGGTTTAATCATTAAATATCCCTATTCCAGCTCCAGGCCTTGCACGTGACATCAGATACTGGATCGTTATACGCAATACGACGTATACTACGCCTGAAATAGATTATATATATTCCAGTAAGAATATTTCTGGAGAATTGGGTAGGCACGGTGCTTTGCTAGAAGCCAACCATGTCTTATAAATCAGTAAGCACGTAGTACGAGGTACTCACTTTATCGGATAGTCCGATAACCGGATTTACTGCCAACATATCCAGAGATCTCTTGGGTCGCTTCCCAAAGATTCACCGATGACAGTTGACTCGATTAGAATTAATCTGGGATTAATTAAGAGAGAGAAAATTAATCTGGGATTAATTGAAGCTTTATTTAATCTGGGATTAAATATGTTCGGAAGAGAGAGAACACGATTAATTTGGAATTAATCGGTAAAATAAATTTAATAGTTAAATTTGATTTTTCTATTTAATTTATTCATATGGGCTAAAATTAATATATCAGATATATTAATATGAATTGGATTTCATTACGAAATTAAAGTCGGACTTTAATACGAATGAACGAATTAATTTAGAATTAATTCGTAAACGACGTTCGTAATATATTTGCGAGGCATCATTATTTAATTAAATTAGATTTAATTATTTAGCGACGAAAGTTCGTTTAATCGGATTAAACGGATCCGAGCCGCGGTAAATATTCGTAGAGACATTTGAATTTTGAATTCAAATGTGGGGCCCACTTCACATGTGGTAGTTGGGAGGGTAGTTGGCATTTATGCCAAACCATTTACTTTCCAACCACCTTGGAATGGTTTTGGTGAAACCATTTACCCAACCATCTTGTTTAGGTGAAAAGGGTAAATTGGTTTTTACCAAAAGGCATCTCTCTCTCTCTCATTTTGTAACCCTTGAACAAAATACAAACCCTAGAAACACATGGCTTGGGCGTGAGCTTCTTGTTCTTCTTCTCATTGATTTTGTGGCAAAATCAAGTTAGCTAGCACTTCAAAGATCAACAAAGGTGATAGGGAAACATCTTCAAGAGTTGGAATCAACACTTTAAGCTTGGAACTTGGAGTTCTCTTCTCAAATTTTAAAAGCTCAAATCCGTTCGTTGTAAGTATGCCCGCAACTTATAATGATCTTAATCACTTGTTTTCATGCTTATTAGATCCTTGGCATGTTCTAGGAACACTAACAATGGTATCATGAGCCAATTTTAAGCATGAAAATTTTTAGGGTTCTTGAGCCTAAAATTTGGGGCTTTTATGTTTTGAACATGATTCTTTTAAATTGATGCTTTGAGCATGTTTAGAATATGATAACTTAGAGTTATGCATGATTAGATTTTAGACAAATCAAATGAATAAAAAAAAAATACTCATTTGGCCGAATATGAACTGTACAGTGGACTACAGTTTTTGATTTTTTGTAACATAAAATGATGTGTTTAAATGCATGTTTAAATGTTGATTGTTGGTTTGATTGCATTAGAATCAAAGTCAATAATGTTTATGTTAAAATCAAAGAGCATATTGAGCATGAAATGATGTATTTTGCATTTAATTTGTGTTGAGCATGAAATGATGAATTTTGGCTTCAATTTGTGTTGAGCATAAATTATTGGTTTAAGCGTGATTAAATAAGTTAATTGGTATTTTGGAAATATTGAGTTTAATTAATTAATCATGGCTAATACACTTTAATTAAAATAATTGTGATATTTGGAATATTATAATTATGTTAATAAGCCTTTAAAAATGAATTGGGCTAAAAGTGTGTATTTGGGCTTAATGGGCTTGGTTTGACCAAGTTTGGTTTTGGACTTTTGGATTGGATCCAATTGGGCCCAAAACCAATTCCATAAAGTCCAAATACATCACTTGGCACTTTAAAGAATTTAATTGGGCCTAATGGGCCTAAATTGATTTGTTGGCAATAGGGTGATTCCTATTGGGCCTTGGCATTTTGGGTTTGATCCCTTATGGCCAAAGCCCATCCCTCAAGAATCAATTAAAAGCCCATTGGACTTTAATTAAAAGGACATTGGTGTTGGAAAAATTAATCCATGTCCCAAGATCAAAAGCACAAGCAAAATATATATAAAAGAATGAACAATATTGAAGTATGGCGGAATCATACTCACAAAGATCGGAATGCGGATGCGTTGATGAAACAAAACTTTCTCCTTTGTGCAGTGAAGGATTCGGCCAAGCAGAAAAGAGAAGCTCCAAGCAATGTTTGATCCTTCCAAGCTCTAAGATGAGTTTCCCATAACACCTTTGTATGATCCCTTGATGGTGCTAGCCAAAGTTGTGAATTAAAGTTCCAAACTTGTACACTTTCTTCTAGTCTTGCCACAAAACAAATGAAGAAATGGAGAGCCAAAACTTGCTCACTGTTTCGGTAATTTGAGAGGGAGAAGAGATATGATATTTTGTTACAAAAATCAATTTATATTTATGCCATAATATTTATTAAATAATAATAAACTTATGACACAAACCATGCAAAGGCTTAGAGTGTCAAACACTCAATTTCCATGCAAAACCCTTGAGTGCATTGTACACTATCTCCATGCAATACATCAATAATTAAATAATGCAAATAATGACATGTGTCATGTGGGCCCCACACGTTTCCAAATGAAAGTGGGCCCACGTGCACTCACGCGTTCGGGTCCGATATTTCCGAAATACCGAACTTACGTCGCGACGTTAATTAAATCGAATTTAAATAAATAATTGCGCCTAGCGAAATTATTATTTACGTCGCTAACGAATTAATTCTAAATTAACTCGTTTGCCCGAATTAAAATCTAATTTTAATTTCGCGTCGAAATCGAATTTCGATTATTATATCGAATATAATAATTTTACGATTAATTCCAATTAACCGTTCTCTCTCTTTATATAGTATTTTATCCAAGATAAAGTCTCTCCGTAATTAATCCAAGATTAATCGAGTTTGAATCATACGTCATTGGTGAATCTTCGGGAAGCGACCCAAGAGATCTCTAGATATGTTGGCAGTAAATCCGGTTGTCGAACTATCCGAACACGTACGTACCAAGTACTACGTTTTTCCCGATTTACAAGACAAGGTTAGCCTCTAGCAAAACGCCATGTCTACCCAATTCTCTAGAAATATTCTTATTGGAATATAAGATCTATAACAGGCGTAGCATACCGTAGTATAGTGTATATGGAACCAGTATCGGATGATCACATGTAAGGCCTGGGGCTGGAGATGTGTCTGCCCCGTACGATACACATATCGGACATCAAGCAACCAGTCTCTTTGAATCGGATAATCCTGACCTAGTCATATTATCCCGATGGTTGCAACCATTATAGAGTACTAGTTCTGTATCCCTCGCGATCATCTTCTCCATATGTCTGAAGTGATACTTCCATCTTGACATCACATCCAATACACTACGATTCTCGATAAACCCAGAAGAGGTGTACAAGAACCCGTTAAAGCCCTGGACCACCAAAACTAAAGTTTACCGATTGTCGTAAGTACTAGCGATGCAAGTCTCAGGTTAAGATCATATGCACCTACCCTGAAGCGGACTCCCATAGACACGCAGACATACTACCAATGGGACTCCGCGGGGTCTATCCAGAGCGAAGCTGTTTTCCGTACCATCGGTAAAACACAACCTCCTACCGCACTTGCATAAGTATCCTATACTTAAATATATGAGAACTATGCCGTTGTGCCCTCACAACATGCACGAGTGCAATACTAGTCTATTCCGCATTATCGATGTCCGATCTCGATAATACTACGACTAGGGATATTTAATGATTAAACCTTTATGGATTGATACTGTCTCATATCATCACAATCCGGAACTAATCATAGGGACTTTTACCATTTATATATCAAAGTAAATAAATTACAAAACGGTAAAAGGCAATTTCATTACTACATAGTTAATTTTATACAATAATACAATATCATTTACAAAATAGTGACGCTATGGGTCATTACTGTCTAACAATTGGATGTTATTGGGCCTTTGAGACCCATTAAGATTGGATTTGGAATCCAAGTCCTTAAGGCAAATAAATAAGTGTAAATATTTAATTTGGAATTAAATTGGAATTAGTATTGAATACAAATAAATTGGATTTAAAGTTGTAGTTCAAAATAATTCAAGAATACTTACTTTGAGTATTTATTCTTAAACGAGTTTGACTCGCGCAAATCAAATCGTTGTTTGAACATTGGATGATCATTAATTCAAAGATTAATTAATTGGATTAGATTGATTGAATAACATGTTTTGTATGATTACATGAATGTGTTGTATGAATAATGTATATCAGATGGATATTAGAAGGGTGAGGGCAATTTTGGAAATTGTAATAAATTTAGAATTTATTAAATTGGACCTGCGTGTCTAGTCTTTTATCTCCTTATTCTTTGTATTTCTCTTCTCACCAATTCCCCTCAATGTAAATGAGGTTTCTTTATTGTATTATGTTATTGGGTAGAAGTTAGAATAGTTCTAGCCGGGGAGAGGAAAGGGAGTGATTTGTTCTAGGAACAATTTATGACATATCCATCCGCATATCATTATTAATTTACTTTTTGCGCTTTATAATGTGTTAGAAGCATGCTTAAGGGTGTATGATGAGACCTTAACAAAGATAATAAATTGGTTTCCAATTTACGCGAAAAAACCCTCAAAACATATTAAGCGTTTTTCCTTCCGTTGAGTGATTCTTACTCAAGATCCAAAGTTGGCATTGGTTTGTTGGCCAAAGTCAAGACCTTTGTCAATTGCGGATGTGTTTGAATCATGAGAGTTTTGTTCCATATCAGTGTCTTGTCCAAGTCGTGATTTATTGGCCAAAGTCAAGATCACTTCTTGTCCATCGACATTGATTACGAAGCTTTCATTGTCAATGGGTCCCGCTTAACTGGAATCATTAAGCTTGTTGTGCCAAAGCCAATGCTTAGTTGATTCAGATGAAAAAGGTTAGCAAAATATATTGGATATATTGGCATATATATTGTATATATGTTTCGGACTTGGAGGTCCACTTACCGGATCTAGGAATTGGATGAGATCCAATTGATCTTAGAGATCTACCTAGTTAAATATCATACAGCTTGTTGCCAAAGTCAAGGTTGTGTGTTATTTAACGGGATCCTAGCCCACTAGGAAACTAGGTTTCCCGAGTACTCGACAGAGGGTTAGAGACTCGCCGAAAAATAGTGGGAGGCTAGTATTGAATTTGCAATTTCATTCAGATACTTAGCTTTACGCGCTTTCAAATTATTTCGTCAAAATTATTTTTGTTGGACTAATACAACGTTATTTTTCTTGTAACAGTTAGATTGTACCCAAATATCGTTGACTAGATAGTTGGACTATCCTAGCCAAGATGACTGGAAAGGGAAATGTCCGAGACATTATCATGGGCGAAAATGTCTTCAAGGGCACGAACTTTGCCGATTGGGAAATGAATCTAAGGAAAGTCCTTGGAGCCGAGAGGCTACTATATACTATACAAAGACCTCTTGGGCTTAAGCCCAAACCTGATGAGCTACTTGAGCTGGAGCTTTGAAAGACTCATAGCGATGATTGTGATACTGCTCAGTCTATTATGCTTGCTTCTATGACTCAGCATTTCCGTCGACAGAACAGTGACTTGGATCCCTATAACATGTTGGCAAGGATGCAAGATCTTCACCGATCTAACCGAAGGTCACGGAGATATGAGTTAGTGAAGAAGCTCTTCCGTTCACTTTTGTCAGAAGGCATGTCTGTTGAGTCCCATGTGGCACAGATGATTGCTGACATAGATGAGCTGGCTGAGATGGGGATAGTCTTTGAGGCTGAGATTACCATAGATATGGTCCTGCAATCTCTCCCCGACACTTGGAGACAGTTCATCATAAACTATAATTTGATGAACATTGATGATACTCTTGGAGACTTATTGTCGGTTCTCAAGGAAGCCGAAAAGGAGCTGCTTAAGGGCAACAAGCGCGAGGCGTACTTTGCTTCGACATCTCATACACCGAGGGTTGGGCTCAAGGCTACTGGAGGTGTGAAGAAGAAGAAGCATAAAGGAAAGGGCAAGGCCAAATCGTCAAAGGCTTCTGGGAAGCCTAAGGACAAATCTCAGGATGTTTGCCTCCAGTGCGGCAAGCGAGGTCACTAGAAGCGTGACTGCCGCGAGTACAAGGCGTTCCAGAAGGAGATTAAAGCGGGCAAGGCACCGGCTTCAGGTATGTTTGTTATTGAGATAAACATGACTACTTCTATTTAAAATTTTGGATTTTTGATTCTGGTTGTGGTACTCATATATGTACTGATGTGAAGGATCTGCAGATTAGCAGGAGACTGGCCTCAGGGGAGATTGATCTACGTATCGGAAATAGGGCACCAGTCGCCGTTTTGGCCGTTGGCACTTTTGTTTTAGAACTGTCTTCGGGGCATGTACTTACACTTTCAGATTGTTATTATGTACGTAGTTTGACTAGGAATATTATCTCTGTATCTTGTTTGACCCAATGCGGGTACACTTTTGTATTCCGAAACACTGGGTGTTTTATTTATAAAGATGATTTTGAGATATGTTCAGTTGATGCTAATAATGGTCTTTATATTTTGAATATAAATCAATCTCAAACGTATAATGTAACAAACAAAAGGCTAAAAACGAGTAACAAAGATGAAACTTATATGTGGCATTGTCGTCTGGGACACATAAACAAGACTCGCATATCCACACTTTCGAAGAGTGGGTACTTGGACGGATTTGATCCAAATTCATATGACGTCTACGAATCTTGCTTATTAGGCAAAATGCCTAAATCATCTTTTAGCGGTAAGGGTGAACGCGCCACCGAACTGTTAGCCCTCGTTCATAGTGACGTTTGTGGGCCCATGTCTAGCTAGGCTAGAGGTGGATATGAATACTTCGTAACCTTTACGGATGATGCATTACGTTATGGTTATGTGTATCTTATGAGACAAAAGTCGGAAACTTTTGAGAAATTCAAAGAGTTTCGACACGAAGTTGAAAAACAGACCGGCAGAAGTATAAAGACATAGCGGTCGGACCGTGGTGGCGAATACTTAAGCAATGAGTTTCTAGATTACTTGAAAGAATATGGTATTCTTTCACAGTGGACTCCTCCTGGAACACCGTAATTAAACGGTGTGTCCGAACAGAGAAACCGAACTTTGTTGGACATGGTAAGGTCTATGATGAGTAGCACTGAGCTTCCTATTTCCTTCTGGGGATATGCATTAAACAGTTCAATTCTTATTTTGAATAAGGTTCCGTCAAAGTCTGTACAACAGACTCCGTATGAGATATGGACAGGAAAGAAACCGGGTTTCTCATTCCTTAAGATTTGGGGATGCTTGGCATACGTCAAACGTTTGGAAGGTACCAAATTTCAGCCCAAATCGGATAAATGCCTATTCGTAGGATATCCTAGGGAAACCAAAGGATATTACTTCTATCACCCACGAGAGAACAAAGTATTTGTTGCTCTACATGCGGTTTTCCTTGAGAAGGAATTCCTAAATACAGTGGTTAGTGGGAGGAAAGTAAAACTTGATGAAAATCGGAGTGATACTATTACTGGCATAGAATCCTCAACGGAACAAGAACAGTCCATCCGGGATGAGACTGTACCACAATCTTCTATTACACAAGGACCGCGTAGGTCGGAGAGAGTCAGGATACAACCTGAGAGGTATGGGTTTCTGATCTCACCTCATTTAGATATTAATCTCATTGAGGATACTGAAACGGCTACGTATGAGGAAGCGATACAAGATATCGATTCCGCTTTATGGAAAGAAGCCATGAAGTCCGAAATGGATTCCATGTATACCAACCAAGTTTGGACACTGGTTGATGCACCAGAAGGCGTAAAGCCTATTGGATGCAAATGGGTCTTC
This sequence comes from Zanthoxylum bungeanum, assembly GCA_019454045.1. Classification (NCBI taxonomy): domain Eukaryota; kingdom Viridiplantae; phylum Streptophyta; class Magnoliopsida; order Sapindales; family Rutaceae; genus Zanthoxylum; species Zanthoxylum bungeanum. The sequence continues at coordinate 4,208 of SKCR01017485.1, read as the reverse complement.
AAGAAGAAGACCGACATGGATTGCAACGTACAAAGCTAGGCTTGTAGCGAAGGGGTATCGTCAATGACTTGGAGTGGATTATGACGAAACCTTCTCACCCGTTGCCATGATTAAATCCATTCGGATAATGCTTGCGATAGCTGCATATTACGATTACGAAATATGGCAGATGGACGTTAAAACCGCTTTCCTTAACGGAAACCTTTCGGAGGATGTTTATATCCAACAGCCTGACGGTTTTATCGCACCTAGACTTGCAAACAAGGTATGTAAGTTAAATCGGTCCATTTATGGACTGAAGCAAGCATCGCGGTCATGGAACCAACGTTTTGATGAGATCATAAAACAATATGATTTTATTCAAAACGAAGATGATCCTTATGTATACAAGAAGGTTAGTGGGAGAGCACTGACTTTTATTGTCCTTTATGTTGACGATGTATTGCTTATAGGCAATGACATTCCCATGTTAACATCGGTGAAGGCTTAGCTTTCATTAAAATTCTCCATGAAAGATCTGGGTGTTGGAAATTCTAATCCATGTCCCAAGATCAAAAGAGCAAACAAATATATACAAATGAATGAACAATATTGAAGTATGGCGGAATCATACTCACAAAGATTGGAATGCGGATGCGTTGATGAAATAAAAACTTCTCCTTTGTGCAGTGAGGGTTTCGGCCAAGGTGAGTGGGGAAGCTCCAAGCTTTCTTTGATCCTTCCAAGCTCAAGAATTAGTTTCCCAATAACACCTTTGTATGATCCTTTGAAGGTGCTAGCCTTGTGTGAACTTATGCTTCCAAAACAACACACTTTTCTTCTAGTTTTTGCAACAAAAAACCGAAAATGGAGAGCTGTGAAACCTTCACAGTTTCGGTCACTAGAGAGGAAAGGGAGAGTGGTTCACGCCACTTTTAGGAGAGAAGATGAAGTGGTGAGTTATGATTTACCAAAAACCTTTTATATTTATTTCAAAAATAAAATATAATAAATCAAATACCAAAAAATGGTATATGATAAGGTCAAAGGTCTATCATTTTAACTTGGAGTGTAATTCACTAAAACTTGGAGTGTAATTCACTCTTCCACCAAAACCCATCATCATAAATTAAAACAATGACAATTGATGTGATGGTTGATGTGACATGTGGACCCCACTCGATTCTAAATGCGAGTGGGCCCGCAAACACTCCCGGGCTCGGGTTCGATAATTCCGAATTAGCGAACTTCCGTCGCGACGTTAATTAAATCAAATTTAATTATATAATGTGCCTAGCAAAATTATTATTCACGTCGCTAACGAATTAATTCCAAATTAAATCGTTTGCCCGAATTAAAATCTAATTTTAATTCCTCGTCGAAATCGAATTTCGTTTAATAATATATCAAATATATAATTTTAACGATTAATTCCAAATTAATCTTTCTCTCTCTTCAAATAGTACTTTATCCAAGATAAAGTCTCTCCGCAATTAATCCCAGATTAATTAAGTTCGAATCATACGTCATCGGTGAATCTTCGGGAAGCGACCCAAGAGATCCCTGGATATGTTGGCAGTAAATACGGTCGTCGGACTATCCGAACATGTACGTACCAAGTACTACGTTTTTTACCGATTTACAAGACGAGGTTAGCCTCTAGCAAAACACCATGCCTACCCAATTCTCCAGAAATATTCTTACTGGAATATAAGATCTATAACAGGCGTAGTATACCGCAGTATTGTGTTTTAGTGATCCAGTATCGGATGATCACATGTAAGGCCTGGGGCTGGAGATGTGTCTGCCCCGTACGAAACATATATCCGAACATGTACGTACCAAGTACTACGTTTTTTACCGATTTACAAGACAAGGTTAGCCTCTAGCAAAACGCCATGCCTACCCAATTCTCCAGAAATATTCTTACTGGAATACAAGATCTATAACAGGCGTAGTATACCGCAGTATTGTGTTTTAGTGATCCAGTATCGGATTATCACATGTAAGGCCTGGGGCTGGAGATGTGTCTGCCCCGTACGAAACATATATCGGACATCAAGCAACTAGTCTCTTTGAATCGGATAATCCTGACCTTGTCATATTATCCCGATGGTTGCAACCATTATAGAGTACTAGTTCTGTATCCTGCGCGATCATCATCTCCATATGTCTGAAGTGATACTTCCGTCTTGACATCACACCCAATACACTACGATTATCGATAAACCTAGAAGAGGTGTACACAGAACCTGTTAAAGTCCTGGACAAACAAAACTAAAGTCTACCGATTGTCGTAAGTACTAGCGATGCAAGTCTCAGGTTAAGACCATATGCACCTACCTTGAAGCAGACTCCCATAGACACGCAGACATACTACCAATGGGATTCCGCGGGGGTATCCAGAGCGAAGCTGTTTTCCGTACCATCGGTAAAACACAACCTCCTACCGCACTTGCATAAGTATCCTATACTTAAATATATGAGAACTATGCCGTTGTGCCCTCACAACATGCACAGTGCAGTACTAGTCTATTCCGCATTATCGATGTCCAATCTCGATAATACTACGACTAGGGATATTTAATGATTAAACCTTTATGGATTGATACTGTCTCATATCATCTCAATCCGGAACTAATCATATGGACTTTTACCATTTATATATCAAAGTAAATAAATTACAAAACGGTAAAAGGCAATTTCATTACTACATAGTTAATTTTGTACAATAATACAATATCATTTACAAATAGTGACGCTATGGGTCATAATTGTCTAACAATCTCCCACTTGGCCTATAGCCAGTCACTCAAACATCTAATACCTGAACTATGTACATGTCGCTCAAACTTTTCCCGAGGAATTGCTTTCGTCAGCGGATCTGCAATGTTGTCCTCTGATGCGATCTTTTCGATCTTCACATCGCCACGATGCATGATCTCTCAAATCAGATGGAATCGTCGAAGAACATGTTTGGAACGTTGATGAGACCTTGGTTCCTTAGCCTGTGCTATAGCCCCGCTATTGTCACAATACAATGGAACGGGCTCAGCTGCTAACGGAACTACTCCTAATCCAATTAGGAATTTTCGGATCCAAACCGCCTCTTTTGCTGCTTCAGCTGCTGTGATTGTACTCCGCTTCAGTGTTGTTAAATCGGCAACAGTATCTTGCTTGGAAGATTTCCAGCTCACTGCTCCATTATTCAAACAAAATATGTACCCTGATTGCGACTTAAAGTCGTCTCTGTCGGTTTGGAAACTTGCATCGGTATACCCAGATACCTCAAGTTCTCCATCTCCATAGATTAAGAAAACATCCTTAGTTCTTTTAAGATACTTAAGGATACTCTTAACCACCATCCAGTGTTCTTTACCTGGATCGGCCTGATCGACTGCACATGCTCAAAGCATGGGACATATCAGGTCGTGTACATATCATGGCATACATGATCGATCTGACTGCCGAGGCGAATGGAGTCCGACTCATGTTGTCTCTCTCATCTTGTGTTTTAGGACACATGTCCCTAGATAGATAGACGCCATGTGTATTGGCAACAGTCCCCTCTTGGACTGATCCATGTTGAATCTCTTCAACACTTTATCAATAATGTACTCTGGGAGAGTCCAAGTAGCTTTCTAGATCTATCCCGTAGTAGATCTTTATTCCTAGAATAAAAGCTGCTTCTCCAGATCTTTCATGGAGAATTTCAATGAAAGCCAAGCTTTCACCGACGTTAACATGGGAATGTCATTGCCGATAAGCAATACATCGTCGACATAAAGGACAATAAAAGTCAGTGCACTCCCACTAACCTTCTTGTATACACAAGGATCATCTTCATTTTGAATGAATTCATATTCTTTTATGATCTCATCAAAAGTTGGTTCCATGACCGCGATGCTTGCTTCAGTCCATAAATGGACCGATTTAACTTACAAACCTTGTTTGCAAGTCTAGGTGCGAGATAAAACCGTCAGGCTGTTGCATATAAACATCCTCCGAAAGGGTTCCGTTAAGGAAAAGCGGTTTTTTAACGTCCATCTGCCGTATTTCGTATCGTAATATTGCAGCTATCGCAAGCATTATCCGAAAGGATTAATCATGGCAACGGTGTGAGAAGAGAAGGTTGGTGAAGAGGTTTGTCATAATCAACTCCAAGTCGTTGACGATACTGTTGGTTTCTATAATATGTCCCAAACAAAGATTAAGCATATGAAATACTA